>BDJD01001622.1:112040-139242 GCA_002564525.1 Rosa multiflora
GTCTCGGTAAAAAGAAGTTTGATGGGTCTAGGCCATCTGCAACGTTCAGTAAGTTTCTGCTTCTGTTTTTGGTATGTAACTTTTTGTATGCAGTAATAACATAGAACCTATTTTTGTTGTTGTTTGGTTATAGGGTTTAGGCGATCGAGTACCCATAAGCTGTGCTGTTTGTTTCCGACCCTGTATTGATATACACAAGGTATATATTGGAGATTCAAAGTTCAAATCTTTTGGGGCTTAAAACTCTGTTTGTGTATTGTTGGATTTGTGTGATTGTTTTGTGGGTTTTTGTTTGTAGGGGAAAGTGAAACAGATTGTTGGGTCGACGCTTTCAGATTCTAAGGAAGATGGGCCGACTCTGGTTACCAATTTTGAGTCAGATCAGTCGGCGGGGGAGTATGCAAAGATGTATAAGGAAGATGGGCTTACAGGTGGCCATGTGATAATGCTAGGGGCAGATCCTTTGAGTAGAGCTGCTGCCATTGAAGCTCTGCATGCCTATTCTGGTGGGTCAATAGCTAGATGCCTTCTTATTGTTGTGATTCTTTTGCTTTTTTATACTTTTTAAATTGATTCTTGGATTCCATTGATGTAATAGTTTTTGTAGTAAGTATTCCTTTAGTAAGCAAAGATAGTGGTTCTTGTATACGAAAATACACTTTTGTCTTTGGTTGGTAGTAATATGGCTGGATACAATAGTTGCATTAGATTAAAGATTCTAACTTGCATCAATTAGGATTGCGAGGTTTAGGGAAACTGATATCAAAGAGGTGCCAACTTTTGTAAAAGGATCAGATTTCTCATTATTCATTGCACATGCTGAGATTAGTATAAACCTTGTGAGTGTGCTATTTCACTTTGTTCTCTATGGTTGATGATATGTTTAAAACTTACAGATTTTCCTCTGCTGAACTTGCTGCGAGGACTGGTATAATCTAGGTGGTTTGCAAGTAGGAGGTGGGATCAATTCTAATAATTCTTTCCAATACATAGAAGAAGGGGCTAGCCATGTCATTGTCACTTTTGTGAGTTCTGTTTTTCTCCTCTTCTAAAATTGAAAAACCATGTATATTTGTTAGAACAATTGATATCAGGAAAACATTTTCTAAAACTTGTCTTGGTTTTCTTGCAGTATGTATTTAATAATGGGCAAATGGATCTTGAAAGGCTTAAAGATCTTGTTCATGTTGTTGGAAAAGAGAGGCTTGTTTTAGACCTTAGCTGTAGAAAGAGGGTATGAAGTTATCCAGAATTTTACCTCCTACGTCCTGCATTTGTTCACTTTCTTTACGAGGCTAAGCAGTCTCAATAGATTACATATTGTTGAGCAGTTTTTATTATTGCCTTTGAAATATCAGTTTATTAAAACTCAGATCATATTATCAATGCTAGAACACAGTGGACGAGTTTTGCAGCGAGCTACTGGAACTATTGTAGTTTTTTTTTCTTTGAGCATTTTCAAATACCATGTTTAATAATAGGCTTTTGTGCTTTAGCCTAATAAGCAACTGTCAAACATTCGCCGATGCATGATGTTTTTTCATTAGTATATACAAGGTTCTATTGCTTTACAGTACAGTTCAGTAGGTGATGTTAATGCATTTTGGATTGAATATATAGCTGGTAATGCTTTGTAGAGTTAGGAAATTATATAGATTGCTGAGAATTTGATTATTAATGTTAGTGAGCCTTTGAATCATTTGGAACCTGCTTGTGGCTGAGAAGTTGAAACTTTGAACTGGGGGTATATTTGCTTATTAGCTATATTGTCGTGCTGATTAGCTTTCCTTTGATAGTTTAGTGGCATATGCATTATTATGAAGAACATTTTGGTTTAATTAAGTATTAGCTTGTTTAGCCCCATTGTGACTTATATGTTCTTCAATACATTTTTAGTGGGCGGTAAAGACGCGCAAATCATATAGCCAAGCTCAAATTGACGAGGTGCGCATTGAAGTGGCTGATTATATACAGAGTTGGGTGTAGCTATGGCTACGAAGAAATTTTTGAGTAAGGCTACCTAGTTTTTGCTTTGAAGGCAAGTTTGGTGTATATATGTAGAACTGATATAGTTGGTGGCTATTATGTTTATGGGCTAGCCTTTGTAGGTTTTGGGGTTTTATTTTGTGAATTATGTAGAATCATGAATGAAGATGAGAAAATAAATGGAAAGCCCCAATTTTTGGATTATGAGAAATGTATTTCTAGATCTTTTCCAAACACCAGCAGCTAGATGATTATTTGCACGTCATTCTTATATATATGAACTGATGTATATAAATGGGAAACAAAACACTAATGTCAAAGAAAAAGATGTCAATTCAGAGATTACAAATCAGTACCTAAAACTGGACTGATGTCTCATGATTATGAACATATCGAAATGTTATCTAAAAATGATGTCTACAAAACTACTAGACATCATTTCAACTAACGAAAAGCGATGTTCCTAGTAACATAAAACATCATTCTTAATAGATTAACTGATGTTGCCTAAAGGTACATACATCGTTCTCAGGAGAATAAGGCGGCAAGATGCACGTAAAAATGGACACGAACAAACAAAAAATTTTGGAGACTGATGTCTACGAGTGTATTAGACATCATTTCTGAAATTGTAATCGATTTAAATATTCACTTAGGTATTGTTCGAGATATACTTTATTAAGCATAAAATGTGAAAATATGAAGAATTAAATATAGTTAACATATAAGATTATGATGATTATAATGATTATACATCGATTTGTTTTTAAGAATCGATGTTGATTGTTGTCTGTGACATCGGTTAAAAACGCGCTTATACTGATGTCTATATCTTTTACATCAGCCACAAAGAAATCGGTCAGAATTTAGTTTTACATCGGTTCTGGACTGATGTAAATGAACAGATTTCTAGTAGTGAATTTTATACTTATTATGTCATAAACGAACATAATAAAAATAAACGAGAGGCGAGGTTCGAACCTCGGACCTCTTGTACACGAACTCCACACTCAACCACTCGAGCACGAGCTGCTCACGTTATTATCCATACCATTCCTTTTATTTAAACCAAGCTGTTTCAACTGTTTTCAACAATCCAGCCCAAAATACCAAAATCTGTTGCAGAAATCCGGCCCACGAATTCCACCCAACACTATTTCAGAACTTCGGCCCATCGGGCCTCCACCCACAGCTACAGTGAGGGCCTTGATCCGAGACAAGCCCAAGTACGGCCCACTTGCCACGGCTTATCCTTTCCGTGATTTACGGTAGTCAAATTTACTTTCAGCTAAAGCTGTCTGCCACAGCGCCTCGAGATTCCCTCGGTCCCCTTACACGCTCTCCACGCGCCAACAACTTTTCTGTGTTTTCGGGCAACTTTAATCCAACGCGTAGAATGAATCACAGAGATCGTCCATCCAACGGTGGAGATCTGCTCACCTCGTTCTATAAATAGGTGCATTCTGAGGAAGCGACTGTTCACTCCAAAGGAAAAGAATTTTCTTCCGAGCTTTAGCCATTCTCTCTCAAACTCTTCAGCCTTTTCTTCTCAAATCTCCAGTCTTTCCTTCACCAATCTTCAATCCTTCTCTCTCAGATCCTTTTCTTCCATTTGAAAGACTCAACCTCTTCCTTCATCTGAGAACTTCAGATCCCCAACCCCACTTCATCAACTTCAATCCTTTTAACCACACTTTCCCTTAAACACTCAACAACTTCGTTCTTCAATTTTCACTTTCTCTCAACTCATCACCATGGAACCACGAACTCTGCAACTAATGGAGCTACAAACCCAGCAACAAGTCGAGGATGGAGGAAACAACCAAGCAGCCGGTAGTAGTGCCAACACGCCTGTCAGGCCAACCAATAATCGGTGGACTCCCACACCAGCTCAACTAAGAATCCTTCAGGGGCTCTACTATGACAAGGGTCACAAGTACCCAACTCCAGAGCAGATTCAAGAGATCTGTCTCCATCTGAAACCGTATGGCCAGATCGAGGACAAGAACGTCTTCTTTTGGTTCTAGAACCTCAAGGCTCGTGAGAGGCAGAAGTTGAAGGAATTTCAGAAAGTTCGGGTTGGTGGATCTCTCGATCTCAAATTTGGATCCACAAGTTCTACTGATGGTGGTAGGTCCATTGATCTACACTTTGGTTCCACTGGTTCGACTGGTACTGACGGCTCAATCGATCTAACCCTTAGGTCATGTGTCGGCTATGGTGTTGACCCATATTCCTCCTCACCCTTCAACGCTAATACCAATACTACCTATTTTGGTACAACAGGAGGACAATCATTCATGGAACGACGAGGAGGAGATCACCAGGAGGTCGAGACTCTTCCCCTGTTCCCTGAGCACGGTGAAGACATCCTTGGTAACCCGAAGACTACATCCGAGGAAGGTAGCGCATTTGGTTACTATTCCGGTGGCTCAGGCGGTTACAACAGTGGCTCTCCTGTTTCTCTTGAGCTCAGCCTCAACCCATTCAGAGCCGCTGATTTAGCTTAGTATAGCATAGTCCTCAGTTTGTTTATTTTGTAATATAACTAAATCAATAAGATTGAATGCATGTCGTCTTTTCTTTAAACAACCAACAACGACACCAAGGGTCGAACCTTGGTCAATCCTTGCTCCTTCAAAACCTTCATTAACTATGTTGCACGCCTCATTCATAATAATGCATCACAAAACAATTATTCCAAAACCCAACAATCAATTCAGTCACACAGTAGTCTAGCTAGCATTATTGAGTCAAACCAAACACAAACAATTCAGTCGCTAGAATTAGGGATTAATAAAGCTAAACACTTCCTGAGTTAACTAGGAAAACCCACATCCTTAGAGTTACTCGTACTAATCTTATAAAATCTCAACCATTCCCTCTAATACATGCTCCATCAAACTTACCACAATTCAACCCTAAGATTTCACGATTCATACATCGAATCAACTCCATACCGCATAGTAATTCACTTGAACCACTATGGATACCCAATCATGTCACTATCATCAACACCCAAAATTGTATTTAACCATTTCACCTAAAATCCATAACCACAGAAACACACTCTCGTCCAAGATCATTAACAAAGAGTTGATTCTAATTCTCCCCATTATCTATCAACCAAAATCAAACTCTATTTCAAAACTTTAAGTGTTCCGCCTACTTAAACTTAAAACACAAAACAACCTCAAATATATAGTCGTTCGTCTCAATCACTCAAACACGAGATCAAACTCCGTTCTCGCACCTTAAACCCTGCTCAACAACTCACAAGCACGTAGAATAATTAACCACAATAACCTCTTCCCTAACCGCAACACTACACACAACTCCACATTAGATACGCGCATAGGTCCACACCATGCCTTCAACCAAACACTTCAACAACCAAAAGAATCTCATTTCCATAAAACAATCTCCCTGACTCAATAAAGTTAAATCCAAAGGTTTCCATTCCTTAAAGATTATAACTCGTGGCAACTGGACTTATTCTAATACGAACCTACAAGACAACTCTACGGTTCTAAGTACTACTTCTTCGAATATCCAACACCTAAGAGGTATAGTATGCTTGGCTAATACACGTATAACACTTAAAACACAGTATAAGTCAAATACAAGTCCATATTAACCAAGTCAATACTACAAGGAAGGTATTCACGTTCCTAAAACGACTTAGCGGCCTAAACAACTCCCAACACCCACACATACCCAATGACTTAGCCAATACCGAAGAGCACACGATGGGGATCCGCTGCAGACGGGCCATCACTCGGAAAGTATTGACACGTCACCAAATATGTACCTTACGCTCTGATAACAAACTGTCACGCCCCGAATTTTGAATAAACAATTCAAATCCGAAACATGAATAATAACTATTACAAATAAACGTCCTAGATTTTTTTCTCAAAACAACCACCTTCACACCTCTCAATAATACAATAAACCAATTTCTCAAGTTAATTATTACAGCACACTCTCACCAAATCAAATTGTAAGGCTCAATGAGCTTAACTCACCTCACTATTACAAACACTGTAAAACTATAACAATTACTCTAACCCACACGATCACCGCCCTGATTCTCCTAACCTGCAGGATTACCCGCTACACAATTTGAATAGTGTACCGGGATTGCAACAACACCAAACCCGGTAAGCTTTTGACAGCTCGTGAGTAAACAAGAAAGAACTGTTGATTTAATAATTTACAAAACATTTAACTCACGAAATCAACCAACTATAACACATCTGTAAAGAGACATCAATCACTCATGAAAAACCACAAGGAATACATTTTTACAATCCTCAAATCACAATACACTACACTGGTCCTACAAAACCCAACCCACATAGCACCACTTTGGTCCAACTTGACCCTACATTAGAGTTCTAACTACATAAATAAACGATATACATCTCGGTTATTATTTAACCGGCATTCTTCGGACTCCCTGTCCTCAGAGCACTACATCTCGGTTATTATTTAACCGGCGTTCTTCAGACTCCCAGTCCTCAGAGCACTACATCTCGGTTATTATTTAACCGGCGTTCTTCGGACTCCTCGTCCTCAGAGCACTACATCTCGGTTATTATTTAACCGGCGTTCTTCGTTCTTTGGACTCCCTGTCCTCAGAGCACTACAATTCTACCCTCTAATCAACTTAGAAGGTCAACATGATTATCACACACATTTATCGATTAACATCATCATAAATAATCATGGCAATTTCCAATACAATATCATATTTCAACCAAAATATCGTAATTCCACACACACCTCAATGTTACACCATTCCATATATATATCCACGTAAATATATATACGTAATCATCCGCTCAGGGATAATCACTAATACCAACTATAGTTCAAGCATAAAAATCGGGAAATTCATTTTGTATAATTAAAATCATTTTACTTACCTATGGACCGTAGTTGATCAAGTCCATATGATTTAAAACAAATATTTATTCCATAAATATTTTTCACATAATTACGACAAAATAAAATTAATTAAAAGTAATCGGTTCGTAATATGAACCGCGTGAGATTTACTCACCTCTAATCCCGCTGCGTCTTCAATTTCACAAAACACGCCAAAACCGCTCACCAAGGAAGACCGTCAATCACCTAAATCCAATATGATCATAACTTAGCCAACAACTCATAAATAAAAATAAAGACGATCCAACGGTCGGATCGAAATTATATGATGATCCAATGGTCGGATCCTCACGGATCGCCCATAGGATCATCCCCCAAAATTATCACGAAGATCCAACGGTCAGATCTTCCTGAATCGTCCTTATAAACATCTCTACAAAATTTCATGAAAATCCGACGGTCGGATTCTCACGAATCGCCTTCCAAATCACTAATTCACAATTATACGAAGATCCAACGGTCGGATCTTCGCCCGTGACCTCACAAAGTCACCGGGACAGTCATACGATCAACATATCAAAACTATAAGTCCATCGGACGGTCCGATCTTCAAAAAATATTAATTGGATTATCGAAATCGATCGAAACCGTAAAAATTCATAACTAAATCATACGACATTCAAAAAATGCGTATAATATATCAAAATGATCGTATTGAAATGTAGAATCTAAAAATGTAAAGAAATCAAATTTTTGACCCCCAGAGGTGGCCGGAAAAGGGCAGCCGGAAAATGGACAGAGCCGCCGTCGACCACCGCCAATGGTGTCGGGGTCTGGCTGCTCCTCTTCATGTCATCAAGCCCAACAATTTTAATAACTAGCATGAAGTCTGAAAATGACCGGAAGTGGACGAAAAGTTACCTAGAAGCCACTGTTTCGCCGGATTTTTTCCAGAAACCGGCAGCAGCTCCGATCAACTTGAAAACGTCCACCACTAGCTTCTATTTCTTCATGAAAGTGATTGAGAACTTCATTTCGAGTGCATCTGTCCAAGAATCTCAAAGATTTAACGTCTAGAACTCGAGATATCGGCGCTGACTCATAATTGAGCAAAAATCGGTTTCGATCTCCACCGCCGTGTATCCTCCGTGAGGGGAGGAAAGGAGGCCACCAGGATGCTCGTGGGGAGGAGGTGAGCTGGTCTGGGCTTGGTTTCGCTTCAAAAGGTTACCGGATGCGGGAGAAATCGATTGGTGAAGAAAATGGCGATTTCCGGCGTCGAGAGCAGCGGTCGGGCTCCGGTTTGCATTTTTGAAGGATTTTCGGAATTTTCCGAAAATAGAAATATTTATACTAAATTGGAATTACTTCGAAAAATCATAACTAATTCATACGAGCTCCGATTTTTGAGTTCCACATATGCACGCGATCGTATCGACGAGCTCTACAACTTTGATGAAGGAAATTTTCTCAAATTCGGTACGTATAAAAAGTCACTTTTTGAGACGCCCCTAAATAACGTACGATTTCGAAATAAAATTGTTCGAGCTAAATCCACAACTCCTCAAAGTTTCGTACTTCCTTCCATGACTACGAAATCATTCTAAAATGTCCTCGGAAATTAATTTGGATTTTTCAGGGTATTACAATTTTATTCTCCAACAAAGATTCATTCAGGATGAAGAAGCAATAGGCTTCAGAAAAGGAGAACGGGTGTTCTGGGCTGACTGACTTACACAAGCAAAAAGTGTAGTAGGTCCTGGTTTTACTACTCAGTATCAGAGATCACAACAGAATAGTGGTGATCTTAACGCCTACAAACCCAAATTCGAGCCTATACTCCAAATCAAGCAACAAGAAGAATTACTTGTTGAAGAATCTTCTGAAGAAGAAGAAGAAGAAACTAGTGAAGATGAAGAAGCTAGTTTCATCCATGAGCATAACCTCAAGCACTTTCAAAATAAGCTTGAGTCTCAGAAAATTCCCACTCTTGATAAAATCAAGAAACTACTCGAACAGAATATCAATGTAGGCCCTCAGAAGTTTTGGGAAAAAGACCCAGTGGTGTGTGAATTAAGATTGCATGACATGAATGCTATCTGTCATGTCAAAGCCATTCCTTAGTACAAAAAGGAACATAAAAAAGAATTCAGAAAAGATATTGAAGATCTCCTGAACAAGAGATTAATTCAACCTTCCACTAGCCCTCATCATGCTCCAGCATTTTACGCGAGAAATCATGCAGAAAACCTCAGAGGAAAAGCTAGAATGGTGATTGACTACAGAGATGTCAACAAGAAGACTGTCAAAGACGGTTATCAAATTGCTTAAGTAAGAGTACTGATCAACCAGCTCAGAGGAGCTAAAGTCTTTCCAAAATTCGATGCAAAGTCGGGTTTTTGGCAAGTCAAGATGCATCCTGAGAGTGTACCTCTCATGCATTTGGAACACCTCAAGGACATTACGAATGGTTGGTAATGCCTTTTGGTCTAAAGAAAGCTCTCTCAATCTTCCAAAGAAAGATGGACAACATCTTCAAGCAGGTCACGGTGTTCTGCGTCGTCTACATAGATGACATCCTAGACTTCTCCAAAAACAGAGAAGAACACATGAAACACCTCCATGAGGTAGTAAAGCTGATAGTTCAGCATTGAATTATCCTAGGAGAAAAGAAAATCTTCTTTATCCTCGATGAAGTTGATTTCCTAGGAATAAATATCAAGAATGGAGTGATAAAACTTCAACCTCATATCCTTGAGAAGATCTGGAAGTTTCCAGATAGAATTCCTGATGCTAAGAGTCTAGAGAGATTTCTTGGTGTCATAAATTATGGGGTTCCCAAAATCTCGGGGTTAACATCAATGTTATCTCTAAAGACAATTTCCAAAAGAAAATGGAACTTCACAGAAGATGATGAAAAAATTGTGAAGCAGATAAAAAATCTCTGCAAAAACCTCCCTCCTCTTCAACAACCAGAAGAGAATGATGAAATTGTCCTCCAGAAAAATGCGAGTGATAATTATTGGTCCGGTGTAGTTCTGGCAAAAAAGCCTGGAACTAACATTGAAAAGATCTGCAAATTTTGTAGTGGCAAGTTCAGCCCCACATAACTGAATTATCCCACAGGGGAAAAAGAAATTTTGGCTGTTAAGAAAACAATTTTAAATGCTCCAGCTCCTTTACTGTCAGCACTGATTGTGCTAAAGTAAAGAATTTCAAAAATTTTAGATTTGATAAAGCTACTGATAGAGGAAGATTAGCAAATTGGCAACTATTTCTTAACCAATATGATTATGTTGTCGAATTAATTGCAAGAAACAAGAACTATCTTCCAGACGCCTTGACCAGAGAACTGGCAATGTTCAGCCAAAAAGATGACGACGAAGGTCATAATCCCAGAAGTAGAAGAACTGGGAAAGAACATGAGCCTGAAGAGGATCCCAAAGAAACCAAAGAAAAAATCCTCAAAAGGTTTCTGCTAAGTCCAAAAGGACTAGCCACAACTGATCAATCCCTGGGTAAAGGATTGGCTAGCCCGTCTCAAATGGCAGACGGTAAAGGCTCATCAAGACCGTTGAAGGCTGTTGCTTTGCCAAAAAGCAAACCTACTCCAACTGGAGTAATAAATGTTTTTAATTGTGAACTTCAAACGTTCGATACTCCTGTATTCAGAACTGCCAGGAGACTAGCTTATCACCAAAAAGCAATCCTGGATAATCTCCTTTTTGCTTTTCAAGAAATAAGCAGTGGTCTGATGTTTCCAGCTCTCTTTGCCCTAGCTGAAGAACTCTATTAAAATGGAAGACCACAGTTTGAAGAACTTCATACACAGCAAAGTGCTGTAAGAAAAGAAAAAAAATTCACTTCCTTGAAAGCCCAGAAAGTGCTAGGGTCCCTATCATGACACTCAATGAATCAGACTGGCATGAATTCCATAGTCTGATAGGAAGTCATAATTCTGAGGACCGTATTCCTCCAACTCTCTTCATTATTGCAGGACCATTTGTTGGAAGATACTTAGTTAATGTTCAGAGTGAACATCCTCAAGAACACAAGCTCTGGCTTGTTGAAAATGATTTTGTCCATAATCAATGGACTAAAACAAATGATGATCTCAAAGGCTTGCCCCCTATCATTGTCAACACAGTAAAAAATATTAGAAAAAATGACTGCATGCTTCGTCTAAAGTTCAAATCCACTCCTCCAGAATGGATCCAGAAGGCAAGCTGTGAGGTTGAGTATATTTCTCCATAACACTATGTGAGAATTATTCAAAGGAAATATCTGCAGCTCGCCTGTGTTGGTTACAATGACCAGCCAAACTCAAGCATCCCATGGATGAAAACCATGACTCTGGAATATATCAAAAAGATCATCTCTGAAGATATCAACAATACCTTCCTGGCAGCAGGAGAAAAAACTATCATCACTGCTTACGATCATCCTGACGTAGTCAGCAGTGACCTGTTCCTATCTCTTACCAGAAAGGAGATAGATTCGACACTGGCATGCTTACAATGGGTGGAAAGACTTGAAACAGACAACCACTACAAGATGTATGTTGATATAGATGTCAAAGATAATGCATCAATTGCTCGTATGGCCCAGGCAGATAACGACTCGTTTGTCCTTGATCACAATTCAGAAACAGACGAGAACATGTGAAGCAGTAGGTGTAGAAAGCACCGAAAGTATTTTTTGGACTTTTCCAAAAGATGCTTTTGCTTTTCAAAATGTTAGGTGAAAAACATTTCACCTAATGGAATCTGCTTTTCCCCCGTCCGACCTTCACCAGCAAGAGCACTCAGGAAAGCAAGAAATCAAGGAGTCGTCCTGTACATTTTGTTGTTTTCAATTATAATTTGAGTTCTGCTCCCTATATAAGGAGCTTTATCTTCCCTTAGAAGGCATTCGAAAAAACTTCTAGATCAGTTCTAGAAAAGAAAAAGAAAGCCATAGTAGTAGTGTTCTCTTCCTTCCTGTCTAGTAAGAAGCAGTGTGCTTTCATTTCAAGTAAGTACTGTAATCATTCTTATAGATAGCTAAACAGCTTCTTAGCTGTTTACCTGAGAATGAGGCTCTGAATGCTTAGCTTGTAATTATGTTTATATGAATAATTTCAGTGTGTTCACCCCACTTCATCAAATTTTAAATTAGCAAGCTAGTTTCTGTTATCTTAATCATGTTCGGCCAGTATCTTATACTATCTTTAAGTTCTGATTTCCTAGTTCTTAGAAAAATTTGTTTCAGCTTAGGATAAAAACAAGCAGCAGTGATTCCGCCTGTTAAAGTAACAGTTAGGTGAAAAACTTGGGCATGTTGAAGGCTAGTTTTGTTTTTCTCAGAAGTTGGAACAGGGTTTTTTTAAGAAAAAGTGAGTTTTGGACCCAAAAGTCAGCATATGATACACTAGGCACTACTTTAGAAAGGACTACTCTTATGAGTCTTTTCCCCTAAAAGTTGTGTAAATGGGCAAAATACAAGGATGATGGACTGATTGGGCAGAATACCATGAGTTTTTAGGCAAACGGGCACAACCCCTTGAAAAAATGACACCATGTTTTGTCTCCCTAGTACTTCTCAATAGGAAGTACAAAATAACAGTAGTTTTGTGATAGCCCACCAAAAACACATTCAACCAAAAAGAAACATAGTGCAGGTATGGGCAGAAGCTTCTAAATTCTCATTCAACCAAATTTTTTTTTTTTTGAAAATGGGATCAATTAAGCTGCCCCACAGCTAGCCCAATGGGCTGAAAATAGACACACAATCAGTCTGTTGGACAAGCCCAAACAGACATAAAACTAAGACGGAAAATTAATTTCCTCCTGGGCTCCAAAAGAGCCAGTATAAGGAAACTAATCCTTAAAACAACAAAAACTAAAGAATAGGCCCAATAAGAGGCCCAGCCCACTACTAAAACCCTAGCTACTGCCGTCCAAACCACACCGCCGCAATCATCCACGAACCTTCGCTGAAGAGATTCCGTAAACTGAACAACCAGAAAATCGGTAATGGTGAACCGATGCCATCTAACTCCCAATACACAAATCAAAATACAAACAACAACCAAAGGGATGAAATCCCTCACAACAACATCATTTCCTCCACCATCAAGTCGAAGAAGAAGCCATGGCTGCCAAACAGGATCTGAGATCCAACGCAAAGAACCAGAACAAGAACATTAACAATGGAGAATGGGGGGTAAAATACCCATGCGTGAGTAACCATACTCGCCTAGGTAAGTGACTTGCACTTTCTAATTGCAGCCATATGAAACCTCCTGGAGTTTGAGGATGGAGTGAAGAGATTTGTTGTGGGGTTGATTGATTTTTGACTTGGAAACGTGAGGGAATGTTTGACAGTGAGAAGAAAATAAGAGAAAAATCGAGGAACAAGGTCCTCCCGTGCTGGACATAGCTAGGTAATACACCACAGAGGGTACAAAATCACCACAAGGGTGAGAAAAAGCTTAAAACAGCTTGAGGAAGATGATGAACAGTGGAGATGGAAGGAAAAAAGTTGAAGCCTTTGCTATTATGGCCTCCCCCAGATCTTCAACCGTCGATCTAGATCCAGATGGATCAAGATCTGGGTGAGAGAGTCGGGGGAGAGGGATTGAAATCTCAGATCGGGTTTCTCTCTCTAGGTTCTAGAGAGAGAAGCTCTCCACGAGCTACAATCTTGCCAGAATCAATTCTTAATTTACTACCACCAAATTTTAGTTGTTCATCTACTTTAAGATTTCAGTCACTACATTAACATAAACTCATCTGTTTGCTCAATGCTACACTATATTGTAGAGCAAGACCCTGTCAGTAACAAGTTGACAAGCCTAAAGCCCCAGAGCAAGATGACAATGATAAAATGCTGAGAACCCCAGATTAGCACCCCATACTCATTTCCACAAATCAAAAACCCAAACCTCAACTAAAGAAAAACAATATCTAACAGCCTCAGTTTTAGTCAAGCTTAGAGCTTATCTGGGTCCTAATTTCACAATCCAAAACCCAATCTTCACCTACAACCCAAGATCCAAACTTTACCATCTCTTAGGTTCCTACATTTCTAAAACAGAAATCCAAAGTTGAAACCAAAAGAGAAAGGAGTGGAGTTTCAGTGAGGTGAACGAACCTCGAGCTCGGCAGATTTCATGGCGATGGGAATGCAGATGAGGAAGACTCCGAACATGGCGAACGCCGTGTTGCGCTTCCAGTACTTAGGCCTGCAGTAGGGCCTACCGCTCATGCTCCACACCATCAACCTGAAGTCTCCGCCGTGTGCCCCCTCGCCTCCTCCCATTTGCTCCTATCACCAACTCTCTTTCTCTGTCACGTCAGAAAATAAAAAACAAAAAACAATGAAACCCTAATTGGGTCGTGAATAGAAGCAGTGGAATTGTAAATTGGGATTGGGGAATTGAAGTAGTGGAGGTTTGGGGTGGAGGTGAGCTCAACCTGACTGAGGGGATTGTAGAGCTGAAGATGACAATGAGCTTTGATTTGGATTTAGTTCCCCTTTCAGTGTACTCTGGGTACGGTTTGTCTATTCGGGTCTGGTATGGAGTTGAGTTTAACGGCCCATGTGTTTGTTTGCCCAAAACATTCCAATTTTATCCGCATAGTTTTTAACGGTTAGTAAAAACTATTCTCGTGTCATAGGAAAGACTATGTTATGTTAAAATTTCTCATGTTGCCGGTGCGCCTGCCGTAGCGTTCTGGCCCGGGAGGGAATGTTGATGATTCATAGCGGTGGGTTGTTTGAGAAGAGACGCGGTGTGGGGAAGAAGGCTGGGTTTTCGACCTTCGGATAGACAGGCAGTTCCTGTTCTGTCCCTCTCAGATCGGAGATGAAGGTGGGTGTGGAGAAACAACTCGATGGCCCTTCTGGTGGGGGGATCTGGAGCTACCATTCAGGCAATCTGTGATGCTGCGAACGAGATCGAAGCGAGGCCAGGATCGGTTACAGTTTGGGATCTGGTTATAGTCGTATGTGGGTTGTCGGATCTGTCTGCAGCGTGGCCAGGCGGTACGGTAGAGTAGGGTTGTGACGGCGTGGCGTGGGGATGCGTGGGGGCGGAGTGGTGACATCGGAGCTCGCCAGTGTCGGGAAGGACAGTCTGGGGCGCTTGCTCTCTATTGGGGAAAGGGGTGTTTGGGCCTGGCCTCTTTTCTCGGGCCTCACTGGTTTTGTTTTGGTTTTAGTTTCTTTAGGTTTTGGGGTTTCGGTCCAGTTGGTGTTCTATTGAAAATAAGTCTCTCCTCTTATGAGCGAGGGTTTAGGTATTTCTGTGTCGTGTCGATGCCATTGTTATGGTGTCATGGTCGGTCTACTGTGTCATAGTCTGGTCTTTTGTCGGTGCTTTTTGGTTATCAATGTGATGGTGAATTACCCTTACACTTGGTCTGGTGGTTTTGGGTCACGGTGTCTGAACGGGTGAATACAGTTCATCGTAAGGTTGTTGGCTGGGTTGTATCGGTACGTACAGGTTTGGTTGTTACTCATTGTAGCTCGCGGGTATGAGCGTAAAATTTGGTTAGGGGTTGGGCCTTTTTGGCTCATGGAAGTCACTCATGTTGACGGTCCCGTAACTATGGATCTAATGCTATGTAATCTATTTGGTTATTAATGGAATTTTCATTTTCTCAAAAAAAAAAAAAAAAAACTCATGTTACCATTTCAAATCGTAGTTTGTCTTTAGGCTAGTTGAGCTTTAAAAATTGACTGGGATAGCCATTTATAGTTCATACTTCATACCAATCAACCATCTTACTCATGAAAATTTGAAGCTCAAGCTGTTCTCAAATTTGGGTATGATTTTCAAGGTTTGAACTCATGGGAGTCAAAAGTGCAGTGGTCCATTCATTTGTTACACCCTTCTTTGGTTAGGCAGGTTAGCAGGTGTTGAGTTTAGATTTGAACTTCTGTTCATATAAATCTTCTCGATCCCTATCTTAGTAGAAAAAAATACTTCAATTCAGGGTTAATTAGGTAATTCTATTCATCCCACAATGAGGGTATATATACAAGTACAAAGGAGTAGTCTAACTCTAATAGGAAACAATCTTTCCATAATTACATGATATCCTAATTAAATAAAATCCTAATTACATACAGATTTA
This sequence comes from Rosa multiflora, assembly GCA_002564525.1. Taxonomy (NCBI): domain Eukaryota; kingdom Viridiplantae; phylum Streptophyta; class Magnoliopsida; order Rosales; family Rosaceae; genus Rosa; species Rosa multiflora. Next base: position 128,042 of record BDJD01001622.1, read on the forward strand.
CAGTGATTCTACACTCCCCCTCAAGTTGGTGCATAGATGTCTATCATGCCCAACTTGTCAACTGAGCAGTCAAATACCTTTCTGCACACTCCTTTAGTAAGAACATCAGCTAATTGCTCCTTTGAGTTTACAAATAGAAAGCGAATAACCTTTCTGTCAAGATTTTCTTTAATAAAATGACGGTCAACCTCCACATGCTTTGTTCTATCATGATGAACTGGATTATGTGCAATCTCAATGGCAGCTGTATTATCACAATGCAAATCCATAAGCCTTTTAAGCTTGTAACCCAGGTCTTTCAAGACATTACGAATCCACAACATTTCACAGACTCTGTGTGCCATACCTCAGAACTCAGCTTCTGCACTTGATCTGGCAACAACTTTCTGCTTTATGCTACACCAAGTGACAAGGTTCCCTCCAACAAAAGTGAAGTACCTAGATGTAGAACGTTTGTTAGTTTTATCACCAGCCCAATCTGCATCTGTGTACCCAACAACTTCCAATTCATCTTTTTTTTGAAACAGTAACCCTTTACCTGGAGCCATCTTCAAGTACTTCAAAATACGAAAGACTGCATCCATATGCTCTTCACTAGGACAATGCATAAATTGACTAACAACCCTCACAGCATAAGCAATATCAGGTCTAGTATGTGAAAGATAAATCAACCTTCCTACAAGACGTTGATACCTCCCTTTATCAGTTGGAACTTGATCAGGATAAATAGCAAGTCTGTGATTCATCTCAATGGGTATCTCTATTGGTCTGCAGTCCAGCATCCCCATTTCAGCAAGTAAATCAAGGACATACTTCCTTTGTGAAAGCGAAATCCCCTTCTTAGACCTTGCAACTTCAATACCCAGAAAATACTTCAGTTGTCCCAGATCCTTCATTTCAAACTCCTTTGACAGATACTTTTGCAATTCATTCATCTCTTTCGGATCATCCTCTGTAACAATCATGTCATCAACATACACAATAAGAGCTGTAAGCTTACCATTCTTGCGTTTGATAAACAAGGTATGGTCAAAATTGCTCTATCTGTACCCAAAGGCTTTCATGAACTTTGAAAATCTTCCAAACCAAGCTCTTGGAGACTACTTCAGGCCATACAAAGACTTCTTCAATTTACACACCTTGACAACGTCACTTGGGTAATTCTTAACACCTGGAGGCACATCCATGTACACTTCTTCCTCCAAATTCCCATTAAGAAACGCATTCTTCACATCAAACTGGTGCAAGGGCCAATCTTTGTTTGCTGCAAGTGAGATTATAATCCGAACAATATTAATCTTTACCACAGGTGCAAAAGTCTCCTCATAATCAATCCCATAGCGTTGTGTATATCCTTTGGCAACCAACTTCGCCTTGTATCTATTAATAGTTCCATCTGCATTAAGCTTCACAGTAAATATCCAACGACATCCTACAGTCTTCTTTCCAACCGGCATAGGTACTAGCTCCCATGTTGCATTCTTTTGAAGAGCATCCAATTCTTCATTCATCGCCTTTGTCCATTTTGGATCCATCAATGCTTCCTACACGTTACTAGGAATAGATACAGTAGATAATTGATCAACAACAAGTGCATGTGACCCAGAAATCCTATGGTTAGACATAAAATTAGCTATAGGGTATTTAGCTTTGGCTTTGATATCTGGTTCATATTGTTTCTTAGGAATTCCCTTGGTAACCCTTTGTGATTTCCTAGGTTCAACACTTTCTAACCCAGAAGATTCATTAAAGTTTAGGGGTACCTAAGGAGGATCATTCTGACCGGGATCTTCAGTTGGTGATGCAGAAGGGGGAATATCTTGTGTGTGAGATTCAGATACGTCTTGATTTTGATTCAAACTATCCAGAAGAGTCGTCTCTTCTATCTCGGAATTCACAACACTCTGTTCGGCAGTTACATTTTCTGTTTCAGAATTCACAACACTCTATTTGGCAGTCGCATTTTCTCGAATTCGCAACACTTCGTTCGGCAGTCGCATTGTCTGTTTCGGAATTCCCAATGCTCTGTTTGGCAACTGTATTTTCTGTTTCCGAATTTCTACCCTCAAATCTATCCTCCAAATTTTCCAAGTCTTCAAAGACATCAAAATCAATAATAGAACGAGGATTCACTTCACAACCTCTCTCCCCTTGAAGGGAACACTGAGAAACTCCCCCTAAGTAATAAGGCTCGGATTCATGAAAAGCAACATCAAGAGAGACATGTATAGTGCCAGTAAGGGGATCATAACATCGATAACCCTTCTGGAAGTCAGCATAACCAACAAAGATACACTTACGGGCATGGGGATCAAGCTTGCTATGTTGAGGCTTGAGAATATGAACATAGGCTGTGCACCCAAACACCCGGGGCTCCAAATTAGGCATAGAAGGGATGGTCAAAAGTGTATGAAGCTTCTGATGAGGATTCTGAAACTTAATCACCCGTGAAGGAGTATGGTTGATAAGATATGTTGCTGATTTTACTGCTTCTCCCTAATAGGACAGAGGTACATTCATGCCAAACAAGGAAGCACGAACAACTTCCATCAACTGCTTGTTCTTCCGTTATGCTAAACCATTCTGTTGAGGAGTATAAGAATTGGAGGTTTGATGACGAATTCCATGTGACCGGCAAAACTCAATCATAGGGCCATTCACAAACTCTCCACCATTGTCAGACTGAAACACTCTTATGGATTGTTGATACTAAGTTGCCACCATTTTGTGAAATTAGGTAAACATTCCAAATACATCACTCTTATTCTTTAGTAATGACACCCATGTCATGCGAGTGCAATCATCAATAAACATACGAAATACTGAGCTCCAGAAAGAGAAGGAATTTTTGCAGGACCCCAAACATCAGAGTGAATCTTCATAAAAGGAACAGGAATTTTATTAAGACTTGGTGAATATGAAATACGGTGACTCTTGGCCAGTTCACAGATGTCACAGTGGAAATCCAAATCACTAACAACTGAAAACAATTAAGGTTGCAGCTTCTTAAGATAACGAAATGATAGATGACCTAAAGGGCGATGCCATAACCATACAGCTTCCTTCGCATTCTCTACCCCGTTGATCTGATTAGACTGTCCCAAAAGATTCTTTTGTTTCTTTCCATTCTCTGTCAGATCCAGATAGTATAATTTCCCCCTTCTAACACCATAACCAAGAATCCGTCGAGTCAGAATGTCCTGAAATACACAAAAAGACGGATAGAAGGTCACAATACATGCAAGAGCTAAAATAACTTGACCAACAGACATGAGATTATAAGCTAGTGATGGAACAACTAAGACAGATTCAAGGGTTAAGGTATCAGATAAAGCAATAGAACCTTCTCCGGTGACAGAGTTGGAGTACCATCAGCAGTAGAGACAACGTCTTGAGGGGAACGTCTAAGGTTTTTCACAAGACTTGGGTCATTGATCATATGGTCAGATGCACCTGTATCAATTAAAAGTAACCTTACCTTTCATACCTGACTGCGCTACATTAGAGGAGGCATTGTCTAGGTAAACTTCCTCTTTAGTAGCAACAACGGCCTAGCCCAGATTCTTACGCTGTTTCTTGGTGAAGTCCCACCAATCAGGGTAACCAATCACTTCATAGCACCGCTCCTTGCTATGACCTAATTCATCACAGATAATACACCTTTTGTTTGCATATGGATTTGGTTTACCTGGAGGACGGTGTGGAGAAGGTCCTGAGAAGCCTGGAGGAGGACCTTGTTTGCATTGAGCCATAACAGAAAATTCGGTAGTTACCGAATGCCCCATAGCTTGTTTCTCTGATTGCATCATTGAGGAATTCATGATTTTCGCAGGATTGGATTTTCAAGGGTTTCAAGATGGATATGAATGTTTTGGAAAAAAAAAAAAAAAAGGTAGGGTGATGGTGGTTTGAAATTCAGGATGGTTTGATTTCAACGGTGGTGGTACGCAGCGGTTTATGGTGTTCTTCGGGATTCAAGATTCAGGATTCAAAGGATACAACACAAGTTCAAAGAATTGAACCTGCTCTGATACCAAGTAGAAAAGAATACTTCAATTCAGGGTTAATTCGATAATTCTATTCATCCCACAATGAGGGTATATATACAAGTACAAAGGAATAGTCTAACTCTAATAGGTAACAATCTTTTCATAATTACAGGATATTCTAATTAAATAAAATCCTAATTACATACAGATTTAAAACGATTCTACAATCATAGTTCCATTTTTAACTGATCATAACTACAACAATTCTGATTGATCCTCATAAACTAGCCACACCCACACCTAAAAATATGACATTGATCAGTCGCCTGGTCAGCTGTATGTACCTAACTTATAACATCAATACAGACTTACAGAGTCGTTATTCGGATTCCTTCTACCTTGTTTAGAAGTCTTACCAAACATCCGGGCTCTTTTCGGTTACAAGTACTTGAGCATGTATCAATTTCAATAGCTTGACAAAAGAAGATCTCAACTAAATGTACATCTTACTTTGTTTGATACGGAAATGTATGTCAAGTTCATTTTCTCTGTGTTTCTCGTTTTACTGCAGGTTTAATTAACTGTGATGGCTTGTCCTAATTTCTCATATATTGAAATTCTGTAGCATTGTAACTTGTAAGTTTGTAAACAGGTGCCAAAGGAAATGAAAATCTAATGGGAAGGGAGGAAAGCATTTTGTGCATTTGGTATCTGATTATACTTTATACCAAAAGATGGTTCAACCGACCTGAATACATCAGCTGCACTGTATATACTATATAGTGTTGTTATGATTGATTTATGTTAGTTGAAATGATCTAGAACCCTCAATATTTTGGGTTTCAAGTTTGAATGCAAGTATAAAACAACGTAGTATAGCACAAATGTTATGGAAGGGACGGATATGGCAGTGTAGTACTCGATCTGGCTTTGCTTAGTTAAGATTAAGGAAGCACATCTAAGCAAAGCGCTAACAAAACAGGAGTATTTTGAAAGAAACTGTACCAATAAAAAATGACCAGAGAAACGAAGTCATGTTATATCTATACTTTTTTACTTGCAAGTCTATGTTATATATAGTATACACCAATCAGAACAGAAAGCTGAAATCCCATTGGAGCAAAGAGGTAGCAGCACCTACTTCTTCCTTTATGATTTTTAACTTAATTAGTATCTGTAACAACACTTTCCACAACCACCACGGCACCACCATATATTTCCATTTACTTTTTGTGTTCTTTATTATCAGGTATGCAGTTGTTTCAGGCTCAAATCAGGGGATTGGATTTGGAACAGTTAAGCTATTGGCTTCAAAAGGGGTCACCGTTGTGCTAACTGCTGTGGATGAGAAAAGAGGTCTTGAGGCTATTGAAATGCTAAAAAACCCTTTGACCTTGTGACTTATCATCAGCTCGATGTACAGACCCTATTAGCTAGCCTTGCTAATTACTCCTCTGATTTTGTCAAAACCCAATTCGGGAAACTCGATATCTTTGCATATGGCAGAATAACCCAATGCAAGGATTGGTGGAACCATTGTTCATGCTCATGCCGAAAGTTTCTTCACACCAATTTGAACTTCTATGTTGCCATCTCCGATTCTGGAATACCTTTGAAACCTTTCCGTTTTCATGTCTCACATATGTACACAACTGGATCAGTCATTTGCACATGTGGAACAACATTAACATTTGCAGCACTACAATCATTAAGGCATTAGCTTTTCCACGTACAATTAGCAACACTTTTGGCATCTACCATCTTAAGAAATTAATGTATGAGAATCCCCTAAAACTTTCACATGATATTCACTTCAAACACAGAGCGCGCCCAAGCAATTAACGTAACATATATAGCAGTTCTCCGAAAACAACCTCTGAACCAATTTCAAGATGTTACACAATTTAATGCTCAAGCTTTCCCACAGTTTGAGTACAATTGGCTATACCTTTATACGTTTCTTTGCATAAGATCGAATGATTAAAAACTATTTTTCTTATAGATTCTTCAATAGGTTTCATCTCATAATGGAATTTTATCTTTTAATTGTGTGATTTAAAAATTTTCAACTTCAATTAGATATTGCATTTCAAGTTGGCACCCAGAGAAGCAAGTGTCAGGGTCTTCGTTAGTGTGAATTTGGTTCAAAGCATACCTCAGTGTGAATTTGATTCTCAGGGTCCTCGTCAGCCCAGGTCATCGTCCACCGAGCCCAAGTCTTCGTCCACTTTGGCCAAAGCATGCCCCAGTGTGAATTTGATTCTCAGGGTCTTCGTCCAGTCCAAGTCTTCGTACGTCCACTTTGCCCGAAGAATGCTTCACTGCGAGATTGACTCTCAGGGTTATTGTCGGCCAAAGTCTTTGTCGACTTTGCCCACAGTACAGAACACTTTAAAACGACCACAAATCTCATGGAGGAGTTTGCCAATTCCACCTTATAAACGCCACCATAACCATTAAGAGTTGTTCACTTAACCTCAGCCAAAATGAAAACTTTCCTACATTTCTTCCTTTTCTTGATCACACTCTGGGTCAGTATCATCATTCCAGCAGTTCACTGCCAGTGTATTAAAGACCAGCAACTATCACTGCTCCAATTCAAGAAAAGCCTCGTGATCGATCCTTCTTTCAATCATTCCACCAAGCTTATTTCTTGGAATGCAAGTACTGATTGTTGTTCTTGGGTCGGCGTCACTTGCAGCCGTAATGGGCGTGTTCTGGGTCTTGACTTAAGCAGCCAACAGATCTATTATGGAATTGACAATTCCAGCAGTCTCTTCCATCTTCGTTATCTTCAAAGCCTCAATCTGGCGGACAACCAACTTGGCGTTGGGCAATCAATACCATCCGCGATCGGAAATCTCCTGAACTTGAGGTATCTGAATTTATCTATTAATGATTATTCAGGGGAAATTCCCATCGAGATTTCACGCTTGAGGAGATTGGTAGTTCTTGATTTTTCTAATTATTATCAGGCCGACTTTAAACTTGGATGTCCAAATTTACACATGTTGGTTCAAAATTTCAGAGAGCTTAGAGAGTTATATCTTGATAATGTCCAAATATCAGAACAGAGGAGTGAATGGTGCCGAGCCGTATCATCTTCCCTTCCCAACCTCAGGGTCTTGAGCATGTCCCATTGTGATCTCTCAAGCCCTTTTCACGAGTCCCTTGCTAAGCTTCGGTCTCTATCCGTGATTAGGTTGGACAGGAACAATATCTCTGCGCCAGATCCAGGATTCTTTGCCAACTTTTCAAAATTGACTGTCTTGAGTCTCGCATTCTGCGACTTGCCTGGAACTTTTCCCAAAGAGATCTTTCAGTTACCTTCTCTACAAATTATTGACCTTTCATATAATTACCAACTTGATGGTTCTTTGCCAGAATTTCCAAGCAATGGATCTCTTCAGTACCTGGATCTAAGCATGACAAATTTTTCAGGGTTATTACCAAATTCTATTGGCAACCTCAAAATGCTGTCCACCGTACATATTCAAGAATGCAATTTCAGCGGACCGATCCCACAGTCAATGACAAACCTTACACACTTAGTTTCTTTGTCGATGTATGATAACAATTTGGAAGGTTCAATTCCGTCATTCAGTGGGGCCAAGAAAGTTGTCAACATAGACCTTTCCAACAATAGTCTGACAGGTACTATTAATTCCACCTACTGGAGAAACCTTACTCAGTTATCTCATCTCAGTTTGGGATCCAATAAGCTCGATGGGAATATCCCAGCATCTCTGTTTTCTCTTCCCCTTTTGTCTTTCCTAGTTCTTTCCAAGAATCAATTCTCTGGTCCATTCCCTGAAATTTCAAATGTGTCTTCCTACTTGCCGAATAGTCTTACCATTCTAGATCTTTCTTCAAATAATATAAGTGGTTCGTTTCCTCTTGACTATCTAAACCAACAGATAAATCTTTATGAACTTGATCTTTCACACAATAACTTCTTTCTTACCCATGATTATACCAATTTCTCATATTCCTCATTTTCTCAACTAACTTTTTTGAGGTTGGCTTCATTGAAGTTGAGAACAATTCCTAATTTCTTCAGAAATCAATCTAACTTGTTTAGTTTGGACCTTTCAGATAACCATATAAGTGGCAAGATACCCAACTGGATTTGGAGTTTTAAAGAGCTCGAAGTCCTAAATCTTTCTTGCAACTCCCTAGATTCTCTAGAATCTACTTCATTCAACCTTACTAGTCTATCTTACCTGGACCTTCATTCCAACCAGCTTCATGGGCAAGTCCCAATTTTTTCATCACCTTATCGTGTGATTCGTGTCAATTATCTAGATATGTCAAGGAATTTTTACAGCTCTATCATACCGAGTACCTTTGGAGATGTATATTTTTTCATTAAATTCTTGTCGCTTTCGAGCAATAACCTCAAAGGGATCATTCCAGAGTCATTATGCAATATGCAATATCTCAGAATTCTTGATCTGTCCAATAATTCTTTGAGTGGCACGATTCCCCAGTGTTTAGCTACAATGAAGATGCTTGAAGTACTCAATGTAAGGAGAAACAATCTTACATATGTTAATAAATTCTCTCAGAATTGCAGTCTAAAAACTCTGGACATCAGTGGAAATCAGATTCAAGGCCAGTTTCTAAAATCTCTGGTCAACTGCACCCAGTTAGAGGTTTTAAACCTTGGAAACAATGTAATAGCAGAACCATTTCCATGCTATTTAAGGAACACATCCACCTTGCGTGTCCTTGTCTTGCGATCCAATAAATTTTATGGCCGCATTGGATGTCGCAAGACTAATGGCACTTGGCCAGTACTTCAGATCATAGATCTAGCTCACAACAATTTCAGTGGTGATGTACCTGGAACAGCTTTGACAACTTGGCAGGCCATGAGGACTAACAAAGATAATGTCTCATCGAAGCTCAATAACCTTCAATTTGAGGATGGGCAAGCTTATTATCAAGAAGATACGATCACAGTTACCAACAAAGGTTTAGACATAGAGTTGGTGAATATTTTAACTATCTTCATCTCAATTGACTTCTCATGCAACAGGTTGAACGGATCAATACCAGAGGAAATTGGAGAACTCAAATCATTATATTCCCTCAACTTGTCCAACAATGCTTTCACTGGTGAAGTTCCATCATCACTAAGTGACTTGAGTCAGCTAGAGTCTTTGGACCTCTCCAATAACAAACTGAGCGGCCAAATCCCACCGGAGCTTACCAAACTCACTTTCCTTGCATTCTTGAATCTTTCATATAATCAATTGGTCGGGAGGATACCAAGCGGTGCTCAATTTTCAACATTTGATGCAGCTTCCTTCAAAGGTAACAAAGGATTATGGGGGCCTCCTTTAACAGCAGATAATAACACAGGGTTCTCACCACCAAAGCCGGAAGGAAACCATTCAAATCCTGGACATGAGATTGATTGGGATATTATCTGTCCTGAAATTGGATTTACATGTGGGTTTGGCATCATCACCGGGTCACTTTTGTTTTGCGAGAGATGGAGGAAATGGTATTATAGAGCTATGTATAACATGCTTCTAAAGATATTTCCTCAGCTAGAACAAAGATTTGGTCATCACAGGAGACATGTTTATGTACATCAAAGATACTGGAGACGTTGAAATGGTTGTGAAGAGCAATACACCTGACTTGTTGCTGGCCTCGATTTTCTAATAAGGACTGAGATTTGTGCTTTGTTTCTGAGTATTTTCCTGTAAGTTGGACTCACTCTTTCAATTTGTAACACATAATAAATAAATTTGTGGCAAACTTACTCAATATTTGCCTGTGATGTGTGAAAAGAAAGTGCTCGAACTGTCATATTTGTAACTTGTTTTCCTATGTGTCTTTTGAAGTTGTACTGAATTACAGTGAACTCCAGACTTAATAGATATTCTAATTCTTAAAAAGCTGGTGAAGAAGAACTGGCGGAATGACATTGAGATCTGGGTCTAAGAGAGCTGTTGCAGATGTCAAAATTGTATGAACTGATTTTCAATCATCCATTTAACAGTATACATAGTGTTGTAGGAGAATAGAATTGTGTTTATTATTGATAATAGGAGCCCTTTATATAGGGAGTTTACAGAGTACACAAAAGGTAACCGAATCGGAATACAATTAGTATACCTAGGGTACTTTCCTATTACAACTCTAAACCCTAGTTTATAGAGGCACACATTATGTCGATATCCTTCAACACTCCCTCTTGTGCCGCTCAAACTTGGTGATGACGCTTTAATTGTTGCCTCGTTAAAAAACCTTGCCAGGTAACAAAAACCCTGTGGGACAAAAATAACCCTGGTCGAAGGACAAAAAGAGCACAACACGTCATTCACTATTCGAGATCGAACATGTAGACATCATGCTTCCCCTGATGTCAATATCTCCCCCTGATTGCTACAATCATGGGAGTTTGGATAACTTTCTTAATCCGATGCTCTTCACATGTTTCTCAAAGGTGGATTTTGGTAACGACTTAGTAAATAAGTCCGCTACATTATCCTCTGATCGGATTTGGTTCATTTCAATATTTAGAAATGCTTGTTGTCATTTCGATGGAGGGGAGGAGGAGCACGGAAGGTGGCATTTTGCCTTGTGGAGTCCGATCCTACACTTCCGTTGTCTCTTTTCTCTGTAGGGATAGAACAAGCCCATATCAATCGTACCTCTCAAATATCGAAAGATTGTCTTTATACCATTCTAATGAAGTTGCGTTGGCGCGGGGCTATATCTAGCCAACAAGTTCATAATAATTGAGGTGTCTGGTCTTGTATTGTGCTACGTACAATAATGCACCTATTGTACATAAGTAAGCACTTCTGCTATTAACACGCCTTCGTCATCATTCCTGTGACGAAACGGATCCCTTTTAGGGCCAAGACTACGGACGACCATGGTGCATCTTTGACTTTATCAAAAATGTCTATTGACACGGTATACAAGTTCTGAATCTAGACAGAGCCGTGTTCTCCCAAGGTCCTTCCTCTCAAACTCGGATTTCAGATGTTCAGCGGTTTCCCTTAACTCTCAAGGGTTCCAATTATGTTTTTCAACATAAACCGCGACTATTGCAAATCCGGAACTTGTCATGGAAACGCGTGGGCATAGTTCATCATATCCCTTCCCAATCAAGTAGTCATTTTAGTGAGCATTTCAACCTCGTTGCAAATGCGCTCCGTGGTCTAGAGCCACTTGACTTGGGTAAAT
>BDJD01001622.1:167534-182660 GCA_002564525.1 Rosa multiflora
ATAGTAAGGTTGAATTTGATTCTATCCATTCAATTTTTAAGTACTAACCACAAACTGATCCAATGATTTTGGTTTTCCATTCAAAAAAGTGCAACGAAAATTCACTTAAACTGACATACTAGTTTGGTTTGGAAACCATACCGTAAAACTTCCAACTTAGTTTGTCATTATTCAAAATTATAATGATAAAAGAGGTTATTTTGAAGTGTCTTATTATAATTCAGGATACACAAATGTCCCCATGATAATTAAGGTCACCTCTTTACAACCTACCATTAGAGTTAAATTTAATTACAACTCATGCCATCAGCTCTCTCTTCCCCGATCCATTTTAGAATAACCCCTCTCTCTCTCTCTCAAATCCACCGGAATTCGGGTCACCATCCACCATCGCAGACGACGAGGATGATCAACTCGGTTTCCGATTCTCTGGTCAGCTGCCTCATGCAGGTACCGTCCTTTTACTCCAGCAATGGCTCCAATCGGCAGGAGCGGTCTTCTGGCGATTTTGACGACTCGGCCTACTAGATCTCCGTCTCCAGCAGTAATTTTAAAACCTATTTTAAATTATGATGCCATTTTGGAATCTCAGATTTTGATGACGACGACGACGATGATGGTTGGGAATTCAAAGCTGCAGAACTAGAGAACTAAGTTGGCAATGAGAATTCCAAGGTAAAGGTGGTTCATTTTCATGTTTTCAATTGATCTTGATTGTTTATAATCACATGAATTTGTCTTATGTGTTTTGCTGGACACTAAGTGGAGCATTGGAAAAGCTATTATCTTTGCTATTGTTTTTGTTTATTTATCATGCCTTATTATGATGCCATTTTTGAATCTGCTATTGGTTGGTTTGGGTGTTGCATGATTTGAATTATGTCGAAACGGAGTTTGCTTTTAGAGCATTTGTTCAATTATGGTGTTTATTTTGAGATCTAAATATTGGCTACTCTAATCCCTTTTTGAATGAATTAGAGTACTGAAAGAAGTTTGAGCATGATTTTGGAGCTCTGTTAGAATTTCAGCTTCCAACTGAACCATTTATGGGGACTTGGGCAGTTGTGTCATATACAGCCATTGTAAGATGTTCAAAATTGCAAATGAACTGTTTGATTTATTGTCTCTAAAAAACTTGTGGCCAGAAATTGATTATGGTTGAAATTCATTGTTCTATATCTGAAATGGTGTGTTTTGATCCTCTTCCTTTCTTTGGTTGCTATGATCACTATGAAATGGGATAAATCGACGGCTCAACTTTGGTGTTTCTCCGTCTTCGAGATTCATCATTTCATTGTTTGATTTGTATGAATTCTTGTTGGGTTTTGAGATTTTTTTGGGAAGTTTAAGTTTTAAGTGGAATGACAAGAAGTTTAGACATTTAGCATTCAATTTATTTAGTCGAGTAATCATGATGCTAGTCTTGGATATGGTTTCACATGCAATATTGTTTTGAACCAAATTATGGATTAGGTATCATCCAGACAAGAATACAAACAATCCGGAAGTAGCAGAACAGTTCGAGGAGGTTGCATTTTGGTATGGCATCTTATCTTACCCAGAAAAGAGGAGTCAGTATGATAATGCTGGGTTTGGGGCGATCTCTTCTTAAGTTCAGTCTCGCTGTGTTTTATTTTTATAGCCTAGTTTTTATGTGTCTGCTTGAATGTAAGATGAATTGTTGAATAAATTTCTATATAATAGTTAATATGCATAGCATGAACAGTGATGTCATTACATATATACCACCGCAAATTTTATAGAGGAATCTTGAATAGTTTAGCTGCATTTAATTGGTGAGCACTAGTTCTTTGATTTGTAGAGGAATCTTGGCAAATGACATGTGATTGACAGTTACATGATCAGTTACTTACTGACTTTGACAGTTACATGGTCAGTTACTTCACTGGCTAGTGACTTGATCAGTGACGCGTATAACAAGGACATAGCTAGTGACATGCAATGTAATTTGGCTAGTAACTTGGTCAGTGACGTGTGTATAACAATGACTGTGACATGAAATATAACCTGGCCAGTGACTTAGCAAATGATATGTGATTGACAGTTACATGATTAGTTACTTACTGACTTTGATAGTTACATGGTCAGTTACTTCACTGGCTAGTGACTTGATTTGTGACGTGTATAACAAGGACATAGCCAGTGACATGCAATGTGATTTGGCTAGTAACTTGGTCAGTGACATGTGTATAACAATGAGTATGTGACATGCATTATAACCTGGCCAGTGACTTGGAAAATGACATGTGATTGATAGTTACATGATCAGTTACTTACTGACTTTGACAGTTACATGGTCAGTTACTTACTGACTTTGACAATTAAATGGTCAGTTACTTCACTGGCTACTGACTTGATCAGTGACGTGTATAACAAGGACATAGTCAGTGACATGCAATGTGATTTGGCTAGTAACTTGGTCAGTGACATGTGTATAACAATGATTATGTGACATGGAATATAACCTGGCCAGTGGCTTAGCAAATGACATGTGATTGACAATTACATGATCAGTTACTTACTGAGTTTGACAGTTACATAATCAGTTACTTACTGAAGATTATCAGTTACTTACTGACTTTGACAGTTACATGGTCAGTTACTTCACTGGCTAGTGACTTGATCAGTGACGTGTATAACAAGGACATAGCCAGTGACGTGCAATGTGATTTGGCTAGTAACTTGGTCAGTGACGTGTGTATAACAATGACTATGTGACATGCAATATAACATGGCCAGTGACTTGGCAAATGACATGTGATTGACAGTTACATGATCAGTTACTTACTGACTTTGACAGTCACTGGTCAACTCACTGTTACGCACGTCACTAACCAAGTCACTGGCCATGTCACATGCCAATGAAGTCATTAGCCAGCCCAAGTCCTTAATTAGTGAGGTCACTAAGCAAGTTAATGTTAACCTCAAGTCACTGGTTATGTCACTGATCATGTAACTGAAGTCACTATCAATCACATGTCACTTACCAAGTCCTGGCAAAGTCACTTTTGCCACTGTTATATCCATGTCATTGTTTAATAGTGTAATTGATCTTTATAGAAGGTTTCTCAATTTACGACAGTGAAGTAAATAAATGCAAGTTGCAATCAATTTATTCAAGTATAAACTAGTCTGAATTATAGTGATGGACAAATTAGATACACCGCTCCTGATGCAAATATATACAATAATGAGATAAAAAAAATCTACTGATTTTAGCCTATAACTAGATCAGAGAGCCTATCCTTTTCCCGAAACCAATTTTTGCTATGGCTTTGTACAAATTCAGCTGTGTTCACAAGTGTGATATTAAGCGGGCTCTTTGTGCATTTTCCAAAGAGGTTATATGGCAAATTCAAGACAATCTCTGTATATGCTGGAGTACGAGCCAAAAACACAAAATCAGAATTGTATTAGAAAAAACAAATGCATATAAAGCGTAAACATGAACATCACATAAAAAAAAGTTCATGAAAAATGTTTTGCCCTCGTGAAACAAACTCTTTCATCTAGATATCTTTGCTTATAACTATGCAAGGAAAGTTACATCTAGTGAAACCAACTCTTTGACCTATATATCTTTGCTTATAACTATACAAAGGTCACCTGTTCATATCATCAAGATAGTTTGTTATTGACAATACTAAACAAGGAAAAAAAAATATACATTACAAGTATACCTTCAGGTAAGCTCATAGTTCGTAAGGCATCCTCTGCATAGAGTAGACAAGTTGGACCTTCCAGTGTATTCATGGTTGATATATTTACACTGAATCTCCATATTTGAATGGGCCATACTACTACATTGACATTGGTTGGAAGTATGGAAACAAGATATGCATACTTAAGCTTAACAATTACCTTGCTGCAAAAGAGAAAATTACACTCTTCAGCATGATAATAAATATCTTTACTCAAGAGGATGAATCTGTTCATGCTTACCACATTCAAAAATCAATGTATTTATTTTGATGAATTACCATAGCCAGATTTTGCCATGCTGTTTCAAGTTGAGTGAAGGTGTGGTCCTCATCAATCTTTTGCATTTCCTTCAGCCATCTTTTAGCATAATCAGACCTATGCATTTTGAGGAATATTTGGACATTCAGTGGATCCCTGAAAAAGAATAACCAGCATGCATCAGACTTGAGAATATATCAAGATCATCATCATTTGATAATTGGAACAACACTTCTATCACGTGACTATGCGGTAATGTATGAACTGGTTGAGGCATAGCTTATCACTAGCATCATTAAAGACAAAGCTAACATAATGCAAGAGGTACATTGCATAATCTATCTAAAACTTACAAGCATCCACAAGCAATTGGTTACTGAAATTCACATTTTTTCGACCTTAAATTTTGTTTCGAATGTGAGTTTCCTGCTGCCACTAGTAATGGGGTTTTTAAATGATCTTGTACACATTTTAACCAAGTCGATTGCTTGTTCTAATAGGATTAGCTAGCTCAAGAAAACTAAAACAATACGGAAATCCAAAACATACTCCAACTAGAGAAAATAAAACTTCGAAGCACTTCAGGTGTATTCCTTATCAAAGACAATGGCAATGTAAAGCATTGTAATTTGTAAATTACTGTGTATATATTCTACTGACCGCATCAAAACTTATTTGATGTAAAATGATTAGATGCAGGAACAAACCAGAAATTTTTTAAATAATGCTAACACTTAAACTGCATTTAATAGTTGCTGATGGTTCCACTAAATGTAACACTTGCAATAGAAAGTTGAATTACAACTGCAAGTCATGCACTCATAATTAAGTAAACCGAGGTTCCACAAGTTGAAGCAGAACCATATTAATATCAATACCAAAAGGCTAAGCATGACCAGTTATCAATGTCAATATGAAGTCATAAGTTAAAACCTACCTTTCAAAGCAAGGATTTGGGAGTTTGGATTCATCAGTGCAGAGTCGGCGTTGATTCGTCACACTCATATATATCAATAATCACAATACTATTCTACGACATTGTTTCCCGAACACGTGTACTTATTGGACTCCATATTAACATGCGTAAATGTTATGAATTGCGGATTAATCTCAACACTCAGAAGCTACAATCAGATCAGATCACATGAACTCATCAATTACTTTTTATAACAGTCAAAACCTCCCAGAGTACATCTACTATTCAAAAGCTGGCTACTAAAGCCAGCAATTCCTAGTGAGCTAACTACCAGATCTGAACAGAGACTATAAACTTCACAAACTCATATATCTATCTGAAGCTTGATGAGAAGTAAAGCAATAAAAAGCGAAGTCCAAACTACGAATCAAGCACAGTATGACCAAAAATCAATAATGATCTGAGCTAAGAACACAACTATAACAACAAATTGAACAAACTGAACCTAATGAATCATTGACCAAAATTGCACATTGAAAAGCAGAAATCATTAGAAATAATTGAAGAAAAGAGTTATTACTATACTACCTTCACCATAATTAACAGCAGCTCGAAGCGGAGTCTCCTGCTCTTAGGTGAAATTTCAGAATTGAAGTTAGGGTTACAATCAAAGAAAACCTATAAATCAAATTCTTCATGATTTGAGAATCAAGAACCTAAGCTAAACACATCTAAGACAAACAATTAAGCAAAACCGGACAAAAAAAAAACAGCAATCCAAAATTTTCATTTCGCAAACAGAATAAAGCAAAAACTAAATCAAAGAAGCATTAGATCTCGAGAGAGGTGGTAGTTGGGATTGGGAACCTTTTCGCTCCTCATTTCTCTCTGTCGCTACTCAAAATTACTCAAATTTCAGTCTCAATTTGAAAAATAGGACCCAATAATAACTAAAATTCTAGTCAATTTCATTCACATACGTCCAGATATTACATTATCACGTTTCAACTTCACAAGCTTTTCCAGAAACCAAACAGAGATCAAATTTAGAGAATTGAGAGAGACTGAGAAAGAGACCGAACCTGAAGAACAGCTTCAATGTCAGACTCAATGGTGGAGTAGATCGAGGCGAGCGAAGACATAGTCGTCGGAGACATTAGAGTCTTTCTTCTTGTCGATGTCGTATCGGTCGTACTTGTTGCAGATAGCCTTGACTCTCGTCAGAAGTTAAATGACGCTCATCATCATCTTCTACCGGGTATCTAATCGGGGCTCTGTTTTGGCATTTCTGATCAAATGGAGAGAAGATTTGAGACCTAAAATTTTTGAATGTAGAGTTATAAACCTGTATTTGGCTTTAAGGGCAGAATGGACATCAGAAAAATTAAAAATTGACCTTTTTTAACATCATCTCATTATTAATAAGGACTAAATTAATATTATTAACAATTTATAGTGGACCTTTTTATCAAGAGGGAAACTAGGTGACCTTTTTATCATTTCACACTCTAATTTGACCTTTTCCATCATTTCCCTTTAATTTATTTCCTTATCAAAATAGAAATTCATGCAAGAGGAGATTAAATAAAAAGAGGCCTCGATTATAAGAAAAAGAGCAAGGATGCAACCACCGGCTGATCACGAGACAATAGTGAACGACCCACCACGACAACAGTGCAACCACCGGTTGACCACATATCTGTTGATACTCGAAAAATCATACGACAAACTAATACGTCGTCACAACCAAAACTTGCATGAACACACAATTTAGATAAAATTCTATAATTTTCACTATACCACAAAACGCTTCAGACGACAGATTTCAGACAATAAAATTCTTATTTTCTGTTGTCTAACTTTTTCAACGTCTTAACAATTCAGACAACATATAACTTTATTTATGTTGCCTTAATAGTATTAAAATCCATACTGGTTCAATTTTTTTCGACTTTCTTGTAACTTAAAAAATTCAAGATAGATGGGTTCGGGTTCGAAATTGGAAGGCACATCAGCTCTGCCAATCCGGGCAAGACCCGTACGAAGTCTTGTGTGTTTCTAGGGATTCAAGTCATTCAACTGATTAGGAAATTAAAACGGCGTACTGGAAACTAGCTCTCAAGTAAGTTCAATTTCGGCTCTTATTTTCGTCTTCGAAATTCACCCATTTCATTGTTCTAGGTAATTATCTTGTTTGCTTTGTGTGATTTCTTGTTGGGTTTTGCTGCTAGTTGGTATATATGAGGATAGTATTACGCTTTGGGAAGCTTTAAGGAGTTGCGTTTTCTTATAGCATCTTATCTGACCCAGAGAAGAGGAACCATTTTTCTAGGAAAACTCAAAGCAATTTCACTTCTATCAGTTTTGGGCTACTCCTCCTCTTGTAACACATCTCTGTTTCTCACATTTTTTTCTTTTAGCTGTATCTGGGGTTAATTTCTTTTGTTCTACATCTGGGTTTCACCTAGAAATCTGCAATTGTTAGCTGTACCAACAAAGTTTGTAACTAGAAGCATCTTTTTTCTCTTGTTCAGTGAAATATGATCCTACAAAATAAGATCACTGTTCATATAATCATACCTCATGTTGAGATACCTCCTTTAAACTGTCATATAATTAGCAATGAGAATGTGGCATGTTTAATAGCTCAGTATACTTGATACCTGATGTAGAACAAAAACAGTATTAATGTAATAGGGATAGAGACTACCTTTCTTCACACCTATAGAGAATCATTCGTAGAGAGAACTTAGAAAAATTCTGGCTTCAGGTCAGCCTTTGGCATCACACCAAAGGTGACTTGGAATCGCTTGAAGTCAACCCAGGCTTCACATTTCACTAGTAGCTTATCGATGGCAAAGAGAACTCAAATGACATCAAACTGAATAAGCATTTGGGAATTACATTGATTACATAGTGCAGGACAACCTCTTAATTGCATGGTGGTTAGCATATGGATGAACTTATTTGTTACAATCTGAACTTGGCTCCTGGATTACTTCTCTTAATCCCGGAAAGGGTTTCTGAAAGAATAAATTTTCAGTTTTTAGGTTCTAATGTATAGATCACTTCTACAAATTTTCAGCCAATTGGATGATCGTTAAGGTATCCAAGACTGCAATTTACCATTATAAACACGAACGGTTTCGGTTCGACAGATTCGGTCCGTTCGTGTAAATTGCAGTTTTGGATGCCTTAACCATCACCAATTTGGCTGAAAATTTTCAGAAGTGATCTATACATTAGGACCTAAAAACAGAACGGTTAAGATGTGAAAATATGATCTAAAAGTTAGTCTAATACCTATCCCTACAAAAGGCCAAAAAAAGGGATCCCTTAGTGGAAGCCCTATATATATATATATATATATATATATCTCTCTCTCTCTCTCTCTCTCTCTCTCTCCCCCCTAAATATGTAGCTGTTATCTTTGGTTTTATGGCATAGTTATGTCAAACTATTTACAAATGTTTGATCTAGTTCTATTGGATGCTATAGAAATACGGGCATTGCTCCATGTTGCCAGACTACTGAGTAAACTTGAGAAACTCTTCCCGTTAATCTTCTCCTTTCTCCTTTGTTCAATCTCATAATTCCTTCTGATGCTGCATCACTATGAATTTTCAGTTTTCACATAAGCATGTTGCGCATTGGTATGCTGATTATGTAGAATATTCTGTAAATATTTACTTTCCTTGTATGTGTAGATCAAGTGTCCTGTATAATTGTAGGAGATATTTTCCTATTAGGATTACACTTGTACCTCCATATATACCTCCTCTTTTGGAGATGAATATTATTATCGAAGCATTCCAAATACCTTAAATTCTTATTTTCTACTTGGTATCAGAGCAGGTTCAATCCCTTGAACTTGCACTGTATTCAGTTGAAACCCAGAACCCGAATCCCATACCTTGAATTCGAAACTCCAAACAATTGTTTTTGTAGCATCATCTGACCACCACCGCATCCAAATAAAGACCACAGCACCACATCAAAATTGGCCCACATCACCATACCCACATCACCATATCTAGATTGTCGTACCCTTTTGTTTGACTTAATTAGTACCAGCCAACAAACCTTGCTAAAGTACTAGCTGCACCTTTTTGACTTAGGTTGATTGCTGCACTCACCTTTTTTGACTTAGATTGATTGCTGCACTCTTCCTTCTGGTCACGTACACGTCTGCTATTGTTTGCTTAATGGAAGACGACACTGCTACTCTCACACTCCGTAACATGCCTCCAATCATCAATCGTTATCATACCTCGACTCCTCCACCACGC
Organism: Rosa multiflora; assembly: GCA_002564525.1. Taxonomy (NCBI): domain Eukaryota; kingdom Viridiplantae; phylum Streptophyta; class Magnoliopsida; order Rosales; family Rosaceae; genus Rosa; species Rosa multiflora. Next base: position 176,721 of record BDJD01001622.1, read on the forward strand.
CGTCCTTCAGGTAAAACAAATCCATATGCAAATACAAAATATCCTCTCTGTGGAAATTTGGGTCATAGCAAACAACGATGCTATGAACTAATTGGCTACCCTGATTGGTGCGATTTCACCAAGAAGCCACGAACGAACGTTGGAAAAGCTACCGTGGCTACTGCAGAGGAAGAGCAACCATCTAATGCCTCCGCTAATGTAGCACAGTCAGGTATGAGGGGTAAGGTATCTGTGAATAGTTCTTGGATAATTGATACATGTGCATCTGACCATATGACTAATGATCATAGCCTCTTGAAACAGTTGAAACCCTCCTCGCAAAATATTGTTTCTACTGCTGATGGTACTCCAACTCCGGTAACCGGAGAAGGCTCTGTTGTCCTATCTAACACGTTAACCCTTGACTCTGTATTGGTTGTCTCTTCATTAGCATATAATCTCCTATCTGTTAGCCAGATTATCCTAGCACTAGCATGTATTGTGACTTTCTATCCGTCTTTCTGTGTGTTTCAGGACATTCTGACTCGGCGGATTCTTGGTTATGGTGTTAGAAGGGGGAAGTTATACTACCTGGACCTGACAGAGACTGGAGAGAAACATAAGCATCTTTTGGGCCAGGAACAGGCTAATCAGATTAACGGGGTAGAGAATGCGAAGGAAGCTGTATGGTTATGGCATCGCCGTTTAGGCCATCTATCTTTTAGTTATCTTAAGAAGCTGCAACCTCATTTGTTTTCAGTTGTCAGTGATTCAGATTTCCATTGTGACATTTGTGAATTGGCCAAAAGCCACCGTATTTCATATTCACCAAGTCTTCATAAAATTCCTGTTCCTTTTATGAAAATTCACTCTGATGTCTGGGGTCCTGCGAAAATTCCTTTTCTTTCTGGAGCTCGGTATTTTGTAACGTTTATTGATGATTGCACTAGCATGACATGGGTGTCATTACTGAAGAATAAGAGTGATGTATTCGGGATGTTTACTGAATTTCACAAAATGGTGGCAACTCAGTATCAACAATCCATCAGAGTGTTTCAGTCTGACAATGGTGGAGAGTTTGTGAATGGCCCTATGATTGAGTTTTGCAGGTCACATGGAATTCGTCACCAGACCTCCAATTCTTATACTCCTCAACAGAATGGTTTAGCAGAATGGAAGAACAGGCAGTTGATGGAAGTTGTTCGTGCTTCTTTGTTTGGCATGAATGTACCTCGGTCCTATTGGGGAAAAGCAGTGAAATTAGTAGCATATCTTATCAATCGTACTCCTTCACGGGTGATTGAGTTTCAGAATCCTCATCAAAAGCTTCATACACTTCTGACCATCCCTTCCATGCCTAATGTGGAGCCCCGAGTGTTTGGATGCACAGCTTATGTTCATATTCGCAAGCCTCAACGCAGCAAGGTTGATCCCCGTGCCCGTAAGTGTATCTTTGTTGGTTATGCTGAATTCAAAAAGGGTTATCGCTGTTATGATCCTCTTACTGGCACTATACATGTCTCTCTTGACATTTTTTTTCGTGAATCCGAGCCTTATTATTCAAGGAGAGTTTCGGCGTCTTCCCTTTAGGGGGAGAGAGATTGTGAAGGAAATCATCAAGATTCATTATTTGAAGAATTTGAAGAATTAGAAGCCTTGGAATCAAGATTTGGAGTTGGAAATTCTTCAACAAAGGCGGACAACGAAACTGAAATCGAAATAGAAGCTGGGGCAGTAGAAAACACCCAAGAAGATGTATTAACTGGTGATGGACCAACAAGCAATAAATATGCTGCCGAAACAGAAAAAGAAGATGCCGTGGGGCCCTCCACCTGCGAAACAGAAAAAGAAGAGTGTGAAATAGAAAAAGAAGAGGCCGAGGGGCCCTCTACCTGCGAAACAGAAAAAGAAGAGGCCGTGGGGCCCTTTGGGTGTGAGATCATTAAGGATGCTGCCAACAGACCGGTTTTTAGCTCCAACGGTGGACCATTGGAGGGACCAGTGGGGTCCACCACCTGCAAAAATAGCAAAGAAGCTGCCAGTCGACACCATAATCTGCCAAATAGGACAGATGTAGCACTCCAGCATTCCCAAGGTGAAGACGCTTCAATGGATCCTCATTTATCAGAGTTTTTCCCCATCTCTACATCGTCAACTGAAGAATCTGCTGCGAATGTTCCTCCACAGGTACCTTTAATTTCAAATGAGTCATCTGGAGTAGATAATATTAAGCCTAGGAAATCACAGAGGGTTACCAAGGGTATTCCTAAGAAACAATATGAACCAGACATTAAAACCAAAGCGAAGTATCCTATAACTAATTACATGTCTAACCATAGGTTGACTTGGGTCACATGCACTTGTTGTTGATCAATTATCCACTGTATCTATTCCTAGTAGTGTACAGGATGCTTTGGCGGATCCGAAGTGGACTCAAGCGATGAATGAAGAACTAGAGGCTTTGCAGAAAAACTTGACTTGGGATATTGTAACTATGCCTGTTGGAAAGAAGACTGTTGGATGTCGGTGGGTATTTACAGTAAAACTGAAAGCTGATGGGAGCATTGACAGGTACAAAGCCAGATTGGTTGCCAAAGGATACACTCAGCGCTATGGAATTGATTATGAAGAGACATTTGCCCCTGTAGCAATGATCAATACTATTCGAATCTTGATTTCACTTGCAGCAACTAAAGATTGGCCTCTACATCAGTTTGATGTGAAGAATTCTTTCCTCAATGGGAACTTGGAGGAAGAAGTGTATATGGACATGCCGCCAGGAGTCAAAAATATGCCTTGCGATACTGGCAAGGTTTGTAAGTTGAAGAAGTCTCTGTATGGTTTGAAACAGTCTCCTACAGCTTGATTTGGGAGATTCTCCAAGTCTATGAGGATGTTCGGATATAAACAAAGCAACTCGGATCATACCTTGTTCATTAAGCGTAGATAGGATAAGATTACCGCTCTGATAGTATATGTTGATGATATGATTGTCACAAGGGATGATCTAAAAGAGATAGAGGCCCTACAGAAGTATCTTTCTAAGGAATTTAAGATGAAGGACCTTGGGCAATTGAAGTACTTTCTTGGAATTGAAGTCGCAAGGTCTAAGAAGGGGATTTCTTTATCCCAATGTAAGTATGTACTTGACTTGTTAGCTGAGACTGGAATGCTTGACTGCAACCCTATTGAGACACCGATCGAGATGAACCACAACCTTGCCATCTATCCGGATCAGGTTTCAACTGATAAAGGAAGGTACCAACATTTAGTCGGGAGGCTTATTTATCTTTCTCACACCAGACCTGATATTGCTTATGCTGTGAGTGTGGTTAGTCAATTTATGCATTGTCCCAGTGAAGAGCATATGGATGCAGTGTATCGTATTTTGAGATATCTTAAAATGGCACCTGGAAGAGGTTTATTGTTCGAAAAGAAGGGTGAATTGGAAGTTGTGGGGTACACAGATGCAGACTGGGCTGGTGATTAGACTGATAGGCGGTCTACATCTTGGTATTTTACATTTGTTGGAGGAAACCTTGTGACTTGGCGCAGTAAGAAACAGAAGGTTGTTGCTAGGTCGAGTGCTAAAGCTGAGTTTCAAGGTATGACACATGGAGTTTGTGAGATGTTGTGGGTTCGTAATGTGTTGAAAGAATTGGGTTTTAAACTCAAGAAACCTATGGACTTGCATTGTGATAGCACATCTGCTATTGAAATTGCTCATAATCCTGTTCAGCATGATCAGACTAAGCATGTGGAGGTAGATCGACACTTTATTAAGGAAAACCTGGATAGGAAAATCATCCGTTTCCCGTTCGTGTATACAGAAGATCAGTTAGCAGATGTTCTTAGGAAAGGAGTGTCAAGGAAAATGTTTGACAACTCAATTGGCAAGTTGGGCATGATCGATATCTATGCACCAACTTGAGGGGGAGAGTAGAATATTCTGTAAATATTTACTTTTCTTGTATGTGTAGATTAAGTGTCCTGTAGGAGATATTTTCCTATTAGGATTACACTTGGACCTCCATATATACCTCCTCTTTTGGAGATGAATATTATTATCCAAGCATTCCAAATACCTTGAATTCTTATTTTCTACTGATTATAGGTGCGTGTAGATGCATGATGTCTTGCATGATGGCAAATCCTAAGGCCTTTCGTTACTTTAAACTTGGCATGACCCTAATTTGGTTTGAATCTTTTCTTATCCCTATACTCCTGTAAGTTCAGAACTTCAGATTATAACATCTGATATTATAATATTCTCAATGGAACAAGTACATTATCCTTCATGATGCCTAATGACTACTTGTCATGTGTATTGGATAGTTGGGCTGCTGTATCATATTCATAAGGTTGAATATGTCCTCAACATCCCTCATACTTTGTATGGAAAGTTTTTAGTGACAACAGTATCCCCCATTTACTCATATTTGTTCATAGACTGCAAGATTAAGTTCAGGCAATCACTATGCCAAAAAGGCCTTCAGACGACAGAACTGTTCTGTCGTCTGAACGAACAAAAATGTGTCGTCTAGTACGGTGTCGTCTCTTGGGGGCATCAGACGACAGAAGTGTTCTGTCGTCTGAAAAATCAGACGACATAAAAAAATAAAAGTCTTGTGTTGTCTGATGAGTTTTGCATTTTGGGAACATTGTGATCTGTATCTTTAAAAGCATTCAAACAACAGTTTTGTATTGTCTGATAAACAAAACAACCACATTATTTTTTAAATACTATTGTGTGTAGCATATTTGCAAGACTTATTTGTGTGGTCTGAATGCCCTTAAATAAGAAATATGAAGACTTGTATGTAGTGTCTTCTCTCATAGAACAACACTTCAAGGTTGTGCTAATTTACTTTAAATGACAATTATATGTGGTCGTAAAGAGAATCAGAGGACAATTAAGTGTCGTTCTAGGGTAGGTTTGTATGACATTTAAGTGTTGTGTGAAAGATTTCGAAATTATACATATGTGATGTTGGGAAATGGTTTAGACAATAGATATCATATTCTTTCTGTTATGTCAGTCTCATTATGACGACAATTTACTGTCGTTTGAGATTATTAAGACGACAAATATTTGTGGTCTAAATATAAAAAGGACCACTAATAGTACGTCTTTTATATTGTCTGTGATCACGTCCAATCACACTTATATGTTGTTGTTATACACTTTAGCCAATACTTTCATCTAACTTATGTTGTTGTTTTGCATTTCAGACTACAATTTTCTATTGTCCCATTGTTAAAAAGACAATAGACTTCTAATTGGTTTTTGTGTTGTTTTTGTGCAGCTGCAACCATACATTTTGGTGTGCTTTTGTTGTAGCTTGCAATTTGAGACAACACATATTAGCAGTCCCCTGTCACAATTGGTATGTATGCATTCTGGAAATTAAAATTGTCCATTAATGAAAGTATGAAACCATAAAATCCACATCCAAAATCATTCATTGCAATTTCCATTAATCCACCATTCTCTCATGTACACAAACCTAATCATAAACATTAGTTCAAAATAACCCATATCTACTAATCTGGATCTGACAGGACCCGACCCAGGAATCGCCCCACTTACCTGGATACGATCCTGCGGGGCCCACTTTAAGCGAAATCCTACCGAAAATTCGGCAGAACCTCCCCTAAAAATGGGCTACCCAAAATTTCACAAACCTAGACATGATTTCAACTATATCTTCTACTCAACCTACAATATCAAATTTACAATCCAAGCATATATATTACATCCAGAAAATTCAAATCCCAACATAATCCTCCGTAAGTAACAACAAACCAAACAACAACCTCCATCCAACTTAAAAGAAAGGTTTATCAGAGCAACACTAAACTAAGCCGATATCATACAAGGTAGGTTAAGTAATAACCTACGGACAAAAACGGAAGCGCTGATTTCCAAAGTCCTTGAGCCTGGACGCAATCTCTGCTAAT
>BDJD01001622.1:189406-213366 GCA_002564525.1 Rosa multiflora
TGGTGAACAAATGAAACAGGGAAACAGGTGGAAAGAAAGAAACCTGCCACTGAGGACAATACATCGAAGGGAAGCTCGCATTCGTCTTCTCGTTGGCTTTGCAAAAGAAAAGGAATTAGAGGTTTGACCACATACAAAATATTTACATACATTGCATGTGTGTGTATCTGAAGGATTAAAAATCAAAACCAAACCATGATAAGCACAACTGAATCAATTGATTAACACTGATCCCTACATTGTATCTCTCCATTGAATCAATAAGACTAGAAAGATGATAACCCATTCTGGGTTACTTGTTGCCCCACAAGTCTTAACAAATACTAGTCTTACCTCTAAACAAAGAGTCAATTTCATTATTTGATAGACTATATATATCGAAGAAAGATCACCATAAATAATAGCAAAGGTTGAATGGGAACAGAAATAGTGGAAAGGGATGGAGGAGTAATTAAGTACCTGAAACAGTGGGAGAGTGTAGGAATGTCGGGAGGAGACTTGGAATGAATGATAGAGCGAAATGACGAGATTCTAAGAGCAGACAAGGATTTGAGAGAGTGTCGTACTCGTAGCCCAGCGATTCGAGTACCCAATCCAAAGCGAAAGACGAACCCAAAACCAAGTTGGGGTTGGTTGTTAGGATCACAATGTGTACTAGGCCAATTGTTACGATCCCCGGGATCGTAGCCATGGAACGACATCGCAGAGGAAAGGAATTAAGATTAAAGCTAAAGAAACTAAGAAGATAAAGACTGATTTTTCATAGATGCCTCAAAATAGCTGGAATACAGAGAATATAAGATGGATGGAATTGTCCTTGACGCTATGGTAGATCAACACGTGTATCAGAACCACAACTGAAAATGGGCTGCTCTAAATGGGTTCAGTACTTATGGGCTCATGCATAACTATTGGCCTAGTAAACATTGTGATCCTAACAATCCTCCCCCCTTGAAAGAAGGCATGTCCTCATGCCTTGGTAAAGAACACTGTAAACCGTAGGTCGTAGTAACTCTTGTATCTATATGCTGACCAAGAGTATTGGTATAGTAATAGCCTGTGAGTAGAAAGAGTGACAGCTTCTTAGTAGAAAGAGCATTTGTCGCTGCAATCGTCCTACCTGTTGCATCTGAACTTGTGCCATTATACCAAACACTATCAACATCGGAAAATGATGTTTTTGTCCCTGAAGGAGGACTTGAGGTACATATGCAAAGCTCAACTCTTTGTTTCTGACTTAACCACCAAAATACTTCTATCAGAGTGTTGTAGAACCTCATTCCTAGCCCACATTCCTCAGATTTTAGTTTGTCAAAAACACACTCCACCATCTGCCAGTTAGAGTTGCCATCATAGTCTCCCTTGATCATCTCCTCCATCACTTGATGAATATCTGATACCTTATTTGTGAGCATCTCATTCAGCAACTTAGTGACATCATCCCACCAGTCAATCCTTACATAAACAAGATGCATCATGCAATATCACATGACGTTGGGCAATATCCCTAAAGCTTTAATTTCTTTAAAGTGCTCCTCATACTCATTAACAAGATCTCCAAAACTCTGTTGCCCATTGAACACATGCGGCTTACAAGTCTTCTAAAAAAATGCAGCGATAACCAAACATGAAATTTCAGAAATTTCAGAAACTGCTGTGGTGGTAAGTGCATAGGGCCAACCTTAAAGACTGTCACAGATCATATTAATTTTGGTGGCATGCTTGCAAATGTTTCCTCGCATCGACCACACATAGTCCCAAAAGGAAAATTCTAATCCTGGAATCCACACTAGATGTATAATGTTACAGTTCTTCTGGCTTGAAACCTTGGCAAAGAGAAGGCTTTTATCATCCATGGTAACAGTAGAATCAGAAATTTGCAGTACCCTGTGCCAAGACTTAGAAGCAATACATTCTTCATTGACGTTTTGAAAAGAACCACATTTATCAGCATATTGGTCCAGCCCGTAGCCTGAGTGAAGCTCTGTTGTCAACTTGTGTACTAACGAATGAACTCTTTCGAGTGTTCCAAGATGTGAATCAATAAACAATTTCACTTTCAACTCTACGTGATATGCTTCAATAGCACCACATGACTCCTGATGTGCAATATTAACTACTGGTGTGAAAAGGAAATGTAAGGCCTTGAGAACATCCACTTTACATTCAACTTGAGGCACAGACAACATAATCTTTGTTTCATTCTTGTGTTCAGAACAACCCCATGTAGAAATAGCTCCCTCAAAATTTTGTACCATGTTGTCCTTGAAGTTTCGCAAGACAAACATAAGATCACAGTAAGAAGAAATTAGGTAATATGCCCAGGTACAAGCGGTGTGAGATTGTAGTGATATCACCTTTGCGTGCAGCGAACACATGTTATTGTGAGCCATTTGTGAATCTGAGTTGTTAATGTGCAAGTCTTCACCAAAATAAAAAACAGGGCTAGTAGCAAATGCTCCTGTGGGAGTGATGAGAGATATTATCAAATAGCACAGCTGGCAATAATCAAAGATAGGCTTCAAGAGAAACCATTGTGGCACCAAAGTAAAAAATGGAAATTTAAGAAGTGAAGTGCTCTTGCCAATATTGCTTTTATCTTCAGGAATCAACAGCAAGCAAGCATGGAAAGTTAGGTGCACAATAGGTTGAATAGAAATTGTAGTCATTAGAACCACTGGACAAGAATGGTACCCCGAAGATGAGAAAGCAAAATTGCTTTGGAGAAAATCAATAGCTTCAACAATAGAAAAACTTCTTGGCTGAAAGATTGCTCTAATTATATTCTCAAAAATGACACCCATTTCAATTGTAATGATTATTGTACCACGGGTTTGTAACAGAACTATGTCCCTTGCACATTTGAACATACCAAAAAACACTAGGTGGAGCAACACGAGTTAAATTTCTATGAGTCATCCCACAATTAATGAAGGTGGGCTTTACCTTTGGAATCAGCAAGCAAATTATCACAGTGTCAAACCTGAAAGAAACCATTTGTGCAGAGGTTGTTGGCTGACAAGGATTTGCCTTCAACAAGATAAAGTCACAAAACTGACAACTGAACACTTGAGGAATAACCCTTGAATAGAGAGATAACCCTTTTACCTTTGACATTTGAATGAACATGCAAAGAGGAGGCTGATTTTGTGCACCTTTGACACCAGAAACAAGTTTTTCAACAGCTTCTTGTTTGAGCGGCTCAACCACTAGGAACAATTTGGACCCACCTTTATGAGCCACACTGCTAACCTCAATTTCAACATCAGAATCTTCTTTAGATCTCACATCATACTCTTTTTTACAAGGAAAACTATGCAAGAGTTCCTTTAACTCCTGCCCATTTATATTCTCAACTTGAGCACATATAGGATGAGATCGTTCTCCATTGATACAAGGAACAATCTTATCAACTTCCACAATTGCACAGTTCCTATTTCCATCGAAAAGCAATGGAGCTCTCTCAGCTGACATAGATCTTTTATCTATATGTTGTTTAATTATTGGCTGGGGAAAATTGCCGCCTGACAAGTCACTATGCCAAAAAACCCTTCAGACGACAGACTTTGACTGTCGTCTGATATGAAGAAAATCTGTCGTCTATTAAGCTGATATCTGATTGGTGTTCAGACGACAGTCAATGCCCGACGTCAGAAATTCACTCAGACGACAGACACCTAAAAAAAATCTGTCGTCTGAATGTGCTTAAATATGCACAAATTGTAAGTATATGTGGTTAGATATGAAATTGAACGACAGTCAAATGTTGTTGTTGTCAAACTCTAGCAACAGACTTTACAAAAAATCTCTTGTCTGTTTTAATGTGAGACGACAATAAAATGTCGTCTGATGTGTAGAATTGTAAAGTTTATTTGTTACATCTGTCGTGTAAAATGATTTTACACAACAATAATCTGTTGTGTGAATAACACTATGACTACAAACTCTTATCTTAGTCTGTGGATTCTGGTTGTTTCAAACAACAGAATTTTGCTTGAATTCTGTTGTTGGATGTTCAGTTGTTTTCCTTTTTATGTTGTGTGATTTGGTTTACAACCACAAAATTTGGCTTCAATGTGCTGTTCTTTTCTTAATAAAGCAACATACATTCTAAAACCTGGAAACCACAGTAATGTAGCATACATTCATCAGAACCTGAAAATATAAACCAAAATATACCATTCATATAGAAAGTGGAAATCGCTTTGTACCATATATTCATCAAAAACCTGGAAACCACTAACATAATATCCATTGATAAACACTGCAAAAACTGTACTACCACTTCAAGCAGCCACCAAACTACATCAATTGTTCCAAATATTCAACAAAGTAAAATCGATCTAGCCAGAAGTAGCCTCTTTAACGAATCCATGAAGTGAATGGTTTCTTCATCCAGATTCACAACAGCCAACGTCCAATGACCACTGTTCACAATAGAAATAAGTCTAGCTCTCATTCAACTGGTTGAGACAGAGCATAATGATATGCCTTATGTCTTCTTCTCTGAACTTTATCATCAACACTCTGCCTTTTGAACACATGCAACGGTTCGAAATATGTTTATAGCTACTATAAGATTGCAAGGTGAAGATAATAATAATTGCCTACTAATAATCATATATTCTAAACTTAAAAGTACTGTTAAAAGATAAAATGACATTTTCACAATTCATCTCCCCTCAGTCCATATGAATGAGTAGAGGCAAGCCATACGACAGGTAATGCAGAATATGCAACTCAAATGTAAATAATATAGAAAAAAAAAATTATAAAACATGTGGATCAATTTATAAATATTTGAGCTTTAGAATGCAAATGTGAACAGCTCAAATCTAAAATCACATATATCGAATAACTGTTACCAAAATCTTAAAACTGAACTAGGCACAGAAAGAATGCAAATGTCTGCTTGCATTAGCTAGTAAATATAGACATAAGTATATGTAAGAATATGATGATGGTTCAGATGTTAAAAATGCATACCAACTCTGAGACTTCTTCCTCTCAGGTTTACCAACCCTTCATTAAACATACCCAGAATTTAGAACTTCTAGCTTAGAAGCCATAATTGAGGAGATTTAAGAAAATGACAAAGTACCAACATTGCTTTGTTAAAATAAATATTAGAAAATGACTGAGAAGGTATCACTTACCTGTACAACACTTTTATTGTCAAGAATAGCTGGTTTCTTCAATGTATAGAACTCCTACAATTCAAAGCACAAAAGGAACAAAAGATTGACCAACTATGCTGATCAGCTTCAATGGTCAATAGCCGATCAGCATAATCATCATGAAATTCTTAATACAAACACTAAAAACAGTCCAACTATTGACAATTATCATTGCTTAATTATATATACCAACAGTAAACTTCATTCTAATACATAAAAATAAAAAATTAGCACAAGTACAAGTAATTAATCACCTGTAAAGCTTAGAAATGTTGCTGCACCTTTGGCCAACGTCCTTAATATGGCCTTTTCGAGGTCAGAATTAGACACGTACAGGCAATACTCTGTTTTTCACACTATAAATTCTGATCAAACTACTAGTTTGGAAATTTGAAGAATCAGGCAAACACGGGGAAGCAAAGTAAATTAGTCGTAGAAGAACTCACCGGCAACAAAGACGACGTTAATGGCAACCTGGATTATTGCTTGTAACCTGATACGTTAAAGTTAACCACAGAGAGAGTTAGCCCGAGATTATTTCAAACCAAGAAAAGCTTGAAAGATGAAAAAGAGAGAGGAGATAATTGGCACAGTCTAGCCTTATTACTCACTGAACTGAAAAGAAAAATGTAAAGCTTTTATATAATCCTCACAGAGCTTTCTTAACACTATGAGCTATTGTTTCTCTTTCTTCTTTCCCTAACATTTGAGCTATCTAATTAAGAGAACTGAAGTATAGAGAACATTTATTCACACACACACACACACACATATGCATATCCCTAGCACTAAGATCTTCAGAAACAGTAACTTACAAAATCAGACAGAAACAATAAATAATCAAAAGCCACCAACGACCTAAAACATACAAAATACAAATTGCAAAAACTCACAAGCAAACACACACTTTCGGGGTTTGGTAAACGCTTATAGTTTTGATCTGATTGCTCTTAACCCAATTTACAAACACATTAGAACCGTCTTTCTCAATCAAACCAAGAAACCCATCAATGCAATCTTTACACAGGATTGTCACATTAGGTTCACTCTCCAACCATTGCAGTTCTGCATATCAATTAAGGGTAGATTCAAATCCAAGCATTTTAGACAAAATGAAACAAGTTGGCACTCTATTTGCATAATTAAAAAAATGAAACAAGGCAAAATATATACCTGGCCATCTGCAATTATCAACAGAAACTTAACAAAACTATTGAATTTGCACAAAATCCTTTCTAATTACAGAAAAATCCATACATATACTTTAGCAGAAAATGCCCAACATTTTAAGACTAATGAGAAGATTCAGAGAAATAAATTGTCCCAAAGATGAAGGAGGACTCTAGTTTTTCATCAAGGAGCAATCTATCTTACGAAATAAAGCCCATAAATTCTATATGTGAGTGAGACAGAGAAAGAGGTTTTGATTCAAATTTTATATATTCCCCAAATTATCAAGGCCTAGGCATCTTCAGCTTACCTAACAAGCTCTCTAAGGAACACCTCCTTGTGGCTGTATACACTGTGAACTATCAAATCCATTAGCCGACTGACCCGCAATTAGTTTCAAAGTCCCCAGTTTTCAATTCAAAACTCATAAACTAAAATCTCAAAAGCAAAAAAATGAAAATGAAAACTATAAACAGTCCCGACTATGAACAAAGCCCTATAATTTAAACTCAATGCATCCATTTTGATTGCCCATATAACAATAACACCTCGGCTTGGTACTGGAATTCCTCACCGGCAGTATCGGCGACCTCTTTCTCGGCGATAGATTGAATGTCGCGACGAGTATGAAATTGTGAGGAAAATAGAGACAGACGAATTGCTAGCAATGGAGAAATCATCTCCGGAGGTAAAGCCCATAAGTTATAAGAGATGAATCTTCAGAAAGCGAACAACTATAAGGATTTGAAATCAGATCTCGCAGGAGACTTACCACAGATCCGAAAAATGTGAGTCCAAAATCGAAGGGCTTAAGCTTGGGTTTTTAATTTGACCAAAATCGGAGCAACTTCTAACCTCAGCTAAAGAATGGTCAAGGACTGGAGATTAAGCGGCTATGGTTCAGATCCAGAAAGAAAAAAAACAAAGCAATAAGAAACCAATCCATAATACCATGAAAGATAGATACCACGACAGTGATTGGCATCGAAAGCCGTATCAGCAAAGGCTCCATCCGGGTCATCAATAGCTACAGATTGCCCAACTTTAATGCCCACAAACAAAGATTCATCAAGCTACAAAATCCCAATTAAAGATTGGAACTTTAACCCAAAAAATGAAATGGGCTACTGTAAAAACATGTAAAGTATCAAAATTGAAAGACAAACCTTGAGGTAGTGTTGAAGGACGGTTTTGGTGAGATGGGTAGAGTAAATCGGGTAAGAAAAGTGGGAGGAGATCCCAGTGGAGTGGTCTTTGTGGGCGTGAGTTAAGAAATGGTGCCTCTTTCTCTTTGAAGAAGGACTCCATGTATCAACTGAAAAGGGGAGCCCTTTGGGCATTTCGATCGACATGTTTGGCTCTCTTGCTCTGTAGAATGAATCTGGGTAAGAAATGAAATTTGGGTTTGAGAGAGAAAGTTGAGTGTATGTGTCTTGAGTTGGGGTTGCTGGTTTTTCTGTGCCTATGGGAGAGCGAGATAGATAGGATTTCTGCAGAAGAGAAAATTTTTCAAAAGGTTAAATTTGTCGGGAAAGAGAAATAGCTTTAAAATTTGGCATATATCCCTTCACGTTGTGCCCAAAAAAAAAAAACAGCTACGAAAAAATCCAAAGCGAATTTATCTCTTTGATAAGACGACAGATATATGTTGTCTAAACACAAACAAAAAAAAACAGCTACGATAGGAATCGAAATCAATTTATCTCTTTTGACGAGACAACAGATAACTGTTGTCTGAAAACAAACTTAATTCTCAAAACTAACTTTGTATGGTATGTTGCTATATTCAGACGACAGTTTTTACATTGTCTGTCGTTAAAATATATCAGACGACAGAAACCAACTTGTCTGTCGTCTGATCTCTGTCGTCTGATAAGGTTATTAGCATAGTGTTACCCAACTGTTCTGGGAACATAGAAAGCTATTACCGGTCTTCGAGGATGACAACTATTTGGAATATGTTTGTGTTGGTATAAACTGTGATATCCTTTGATTAACGAATTGAAATTCTGATATATGTTTATGTTGGTACAACTGTGCTATCTATTGATTGTGGAATTAAGTTTCTGGTATATATATATATGTTGGTGCAAACTGTGATATCATTTGATTGTTGGATGGCTATTTCATATGTGGTTATCTTTGTATAAATTGTGTCAGTGCTAGCATAAAGCAACTCCTGAAATTCCTTGCTTTCATCTGGGTTGAATCCATCTATTACACCTTTTTTTATCAATTTTCCAACAATTAACACCTCCCACAACTTCCATACTTTGATCACCACAAACTAATGTAGCAATTGAAGCAGTAGGTGTACTGCCCACAACATGATTCATACTAGCATTATCACTAAATCCCAATATCATATCAGTGGAAGACAAAATCATTTCACAATCGACAGGGGTTCTACGAATAATTCCATTATTAGCAGGATTAAGTGATGACAAAGCCTCAGTTGTAGCTGCAATTAATTTGGGTGTTGATGACGGTGGAGTATCAACTTGGCTCGTCGGAGATTGCGACGAACCCCTCAACAACCGTAGCTCTTCCTTGAATTTAGATATGAAGGTATCCATCGAGCTCTTCAAAGATTTCTGCATCTCACACAGCTTAGCATCTGTGTGTTCTTTATGAATTTGTAATTGGCCGAAACCTCGTGGTGGTGACGGTGGTTTCTCAGCCCTCTTAAGCTTGACCGTAGGCTCAGGTGTGAAAGAGGAATAGGATGAATCAATAATTGGGACCTCCCAATTATGTACCCGGTCAGTTTCAAGAGAAATTCGGTCATACTCGGGTATGGGACAGAGTGGGTTTGGATCTGCAATTGTATGTGGTTGCTCACAAGCGGGAGGTGGAGGAGCAGAATGGTAAATAGGTTGTGTAGTCATGGTTTTTGTGGGGACAAACTGAGAATAAACACTGGGAATTGATGGTTCATGTGAATGGCTTTGTGAAATTGAAGGATGATGCCATACATTTGGGTTAGGATGAGGTGAGTGGTAAGTTGGGATGTATGGGTCACGAGGAGTGGTGGTGAGAGGCTGCTGAGCAACACTTGGAAATTGATGAGGGAATTGGTGGCCATTGATGATGATTGCGGAAGGGTTGAGTTGCAATGGTGGGTAAGGGTTTGGTTGCGATGAAAATTGGGTAAACGGACAGGTAGAACTACCGTAAGGATGATAAGGAGTGTTGTAATACCCGCCGGAAATCCCACCGCCGTAACCCTCCAAAGAAGTGCCCAGTTAAGGGCTCTGATACCAATTGTTACGATCCCCGGGATCGTAGCCATGGAACGACATCGCAGAGGAAAGGAATTAAGATTAAAGCTAAAGAAACTAAGAAGATAAAGACTGATTTTTCATAGATGCCTCAAAATAGCTGGAATACAGAGAATATAAGATGGATGGAATTGTCCTTGACGCTATGGTAGATCAACACGTGTATCAGAACCACAACTGAAAATGGGCTGCTCTAAATGGGTTCAGTACTTATGGGCTCATGCATAACTATTGGCCTAGTACACATTGTGATCCTAACATTGTGATCCTAACAATGTGATCCTAACATTGGTGGCGGCGGCGAAGGTCGCGGTCTCGCAGCCGTAGGTGATTCGAGACACAAGAGCCACCACCACTAAACATTATTTACAATTCGCTCACTCCCACAAAATTCAATCCACTCACTCCTAAGTCACAACTCACAACAAAACCTTTTCAACATTCGTCCCCCTCAAATTGGACTGCGGGGAAGGTGTGAGGGTGGCGGAATTGGACAGCGGAGATGATGGGTGGGGAGTGGGGGAGAAGTGAGGGAGCGGAAGAGAGAGGGGAGATGAGAGAAGAAAAGATTGGCTTCTAAGAGATAGACACGAATATAGAGGACTGATTTCACAGGCCAGTCTCACGCTCCTTTTCAGTCCTCTGATTTCACTAATGGTGTTATTTCAACTGATTTCACGGTTCCGAGGACTAGATCTGATCAAAATTTCCGAATTGAGAGATTCTAGGGATTTTAGGTTTCGGGGAAGCAAACGAGAGGTGGAGAGAGAAAATGGGGATTTTGTGTGGCTGAAAGAGTGAGCCAAGATGGGAAGGAGTAAATGTGTAGTAATGCCAAAAATGACTGGGGAAAAAAAAGTGAAACTCAGCTTCTTCACACAACACAATTGTGTTGTCTGAGTATCACTCCCATTGACTAGTCAGCTAGGGTCTCAGCATTTTGAGAGGGAAAGGGCTATAACTTTTTGGAGGGAATTCCAAATATTCTCTTAGGGTTAGATTTGAAATATCCCCATATTTTACAACAACATATAAGTGTTGTCTGTATCTAACCATATTTTCAAAATGAAACGATCTTTGAGATAGGAAATCATCATTTTTTACAACTACACAAATGTGTCGTCTGAATGCTCACCATTTTTTCAAATTGAACGAGTATGGTTTTAGTCTATATTCAGACAACACAAAAAAAATTTATGTCGTCTGAAAAACTCAGATGACATAAAACAAAATTTATGTTGTCTGAAGTGTGTCGTCTGAAGCACATTTTGGCATAGTGAATTAACGTAACATGTATAGCAGTTTTCCGAAAACAAACTCAGAACCATTTTCAAGATGTCACACATTTTAATGCTAAAACTTTCCCACAGTCGAGTACAATTAGCTATACCTATAAAGCCTTGCAGGGTCGCTTGCAGTTCTGCGAGACTTATCCGAGAAACGAATGTACCCGAAAAAGAAAGAATTATAATTATATATGTTTTTTTGCATTAGATCGAATAATTAAAAACTATTTATCTTATAGATTCTTCAGTAGGTTTGCTCTCATAGAGGAATTTTATCTTTTAATTGTGTGATTTAAAAATCTCGACTTCAATTAGGTATTGCATTTCAAGTTGGCACCCAGAGAAGCAAGTGTGAGGGTCTTCGTCAGTGTGAATTTGGTTCAAAGCACACCTCAGCGTGAATTTGATTCTTTGGGCCGGGTCTTCGTCAGCCCAGTCTTCGTCCACTTTGCCCGAAGCATGCTTCGCTGCGAGATTAACTCTCAGGGTCATTGATGGCCCACGGGCCCAGGCATATGTCGACTTCGGCCACAGTACAGAACACTTGAAATCGACCACAAAATGAAAGCCACCAAAATCATTAAGAGTTGTTCACTTAACCTCAGCCAAAATGAAAACTCTGCTACATTTCTTCCTTTTCTTAATCACACATTGGGTCAGTATCATCATCCCAGCAGTTCACTGCCAGTGTATTAAAGACCAGCAACTATCATTGCTCCAAGGCAAGAAAAGCCTCGTGTTCGATTATTCCACCAAACTTATTACTTGGAATGCAAGTACTGATTGTTGTTCTTGGGTCGGCGTCACTTGCAGCCGTAATGGGCGTGTTCTGGGTCTTGATATAAGCAGCGAACAGATCTCTGCTGGAATTGACAATTCCAGCAGTCTCTTCCATCTCCATTATCTTCAAAGCCTCAATCTGGCGGACAACCCACTTGGCAGTGACAGGCAATCAATTCCATCCGCCATTGGAAATCTCCTGAACTTGAGGTATCTGAATTTATCTCTAAATTATTATTCAGGGCAAATTACCTTGGAGATTTCTCTCTTAAGGAGGTTGGTAGTTCTTGATCTTTCCTGTGATTATGAGTACTTAAAACTCGGAAGTCCAAATTTACACATGTTGGTTCACAACTTCACAGAGCTTAGAGAGTTATATCTTGATGCTGTCCAAATATCAGAACAGGGGAGTGAGTGGTGCCGAGCCATATCTTCTTCCCTTCCCAACCTCAGGGTCTTGAGCATGTCTTATTGTGATCTTTCAGGCCCTCTTCACGAGTCCCTTGCTAAGCTTCAGTCTCTATCTGTAATTAGGTTGAAATGGAACGATATCTCTGCGCCAGTTCCAGGATTCTTTACCAACTTTTCAAACTTAACCGTCTTGAATCTCCAGAGTTGCTCATTGCATGGAACATTTCCCAAAGAGATCTTTCAGTTACCTTCTCTATAAAGTATTGACCTTTCAGCTAATGACCAACTTGATGGTTCCTTGCCAGAATTCCCAAGAAATGGATCTCTTCAGTACTTAAGTCTAAGCCGGACAAAATTTTCAGGGTTATTGCCAAATTCTATTGGCAACCTCAAAATGTTGTCCTTCATGGATATTCAAGATTGCAAGTTCATTGGACCGATCCCTAAGTCAATGACAAACCTTACACAATTGGTTTCTTTGTTTATGTCTGGTAACAAGTTGGAAGGTTCATTCCGTCATTCAGTGGGGCCAAGAATGTTGTCGACATAGACCTTTCCAACAATGGTCTAACAGGTACTATTAATTTCGCTAGGCCTGGGAATTGCATACTGAAAAACCGAAACGGAATCCGACAGATCCGGACCGATATCGATCGGGTCGGTCTGCAACTTCAATTCCACACAATACCGACCCGACCCGAACCGAATAGCATGAAAATAGGTCGGCCTCGGTATGGGTCAAATACATACCGTTTTGACCGACCCGACCCGATTTTCTAATAGGACGCACTACTTGTCGTTGATTTCAGCCCTAAACTGCTAAACCTAAACACGTTCTACTTCTGCCGTTCTCATTTCTCAAACTCACCCAAACCCTAAATCGAGCCTCTCTCCTCCATCGAAGACTCCCAGGCCCCAGCCTCTCAACCTCTCACTCCTCTCTGCTCTCCTCCATCGAAGACTCTCAGCCTCTCACTCTCACAGTCTCACTCCTCTTTGCTTACCTCCATCGAAGACTCTTAGCCTCTTGAAGAACCGAGACACAAACAACAGCTCTACCTACTCGATCCAAGTCTCCTCCATCGAAGACTCGAAGACTCGAAGGCTCTCGCTCTTCTCTCCCTCCTCTACTCCATCGAAGATCGGAAGCTGTCGCTCTTGTCTCACTCCTCTCTGCCCTCCATCGAGGAATCGATTCTTCAAGCCTCCCCCTCCGAATCGATGGGAAAACTGGGAGTAAGTCTCTCACTTTCTCAGATTTTTCTGTTTTCATGATTGTATAGCTTGATTTGAATTTGGGATTGTGTAGCAGCATGATTGTGTAGCTTGATTTGAATTTGGGATTCTGTTGATTTGAAATTGACAATGATAAGATGGTCTTAGTTATTGATTATGCCTCATTTGTGGTTGTCTACGGGTCACAAGGTCACAAATGGGTTGTAGAAAAAGCCAAAGTCTTTGAGGCTTTGTACTTTCTGTTTTCGTGTTCATAACTTCATAAGCTGCATTGCATTTGCATGTTTATATGTAATCGAGTAACCTGACTATTGTGTAATTTACTTGTTTCAGTTTAAAAGCGGTAAGAAGAAAGCTCAAGGACAGAAATAAGGAGATTCTAGTCTAGTTGTTTCTTCAATTGGACCTCTCCCTCAATCCCTGACAGAGCTGAAGAAGATGTCTCGGATGGAGGAGCTCCAGCTTCCTCATCTGACAAGGTTAGTAACAATCCTCTAGCTGATAGAAAACATAGTTGGGTGTAGGAGCACTTTAAGGAATATAAGGATGTAAAAGTCACCAATGTAAAAGGTCAAGCAGATATTGTAGAAGAATTTAGGAGGGCTAAGTGTATATATTGTCCTAAGGGACCTCTAGGAGATTATGCTTGTGATCCCTACAAAAATGGGACTCAAGGGATGATTAGGCACATAAACAAACCATGTAAGTATTATCCCGGAAGGAGAGCGATAGATAAAAATCTGAAAGTGTTTGCTGGTGATAAAAGTAAGGGTAATTCTATGAAAATGGTAGCATTTAATCCTCTTGAAGTTATGAAAGCATATGTTGAAATGGTTGTAGTTGATGAGCTTCCTTTTAGCTTTGTTGAAAAACAAGGGTTTAGGCATTTTTGTCATGTTGCAGTGCCAATGTTTAAGGTCCCTTGTAGGAAAACTTTGGTTAAAAATTTTCTTACATTGTATGATAAGACAAAGAAGAAGTTGAAAACTGATTTAGCACACTATAGGGTCTGCCTAACCACTGACACTTGGACAAGTGTTCAAAATTTCAACTACATGGTGCTAACTGCACACTTTATTGATGATAAGTGGGAAATGCATAAGAGGATAATAAATTTTTGCACTATTTGTAATCATAGTGGGAATTCCATAGGTCTTTTGATTGAGTCATGTTTGCTTCAGTGGGGGATTAGCAAGGTTTTAACCATCACAGTAGATAATGCAGCAGCCAATAAGTGTGCTATTGAGTTTGTTAGGTCCAAACTTAACAAAAGAGAAAAACCAGAATCAATCTTAGAGGGTAAGTTCATGCATGTTAGGTGTACTGCCCATATTTGTAATTTGATTGTTGGTAGTGGGTTGAAGAGACTAAATAGATCAGTATTGGCCATTAGAAATGCAGTGAAGTTTGTTAGGTATTCACCAGCAAGGTTAGATAGTTTTAAGGCATGTGTAGAACTGGAGCAGATCCCTTGCAGAGGATTGGTTGTTATGGATGTTCCCACGAGGTGGAATTCAACATTCTTAATGTTGGAAGCTGCCTTGAAGTTCAAAGCCGGCTTTGCAAGGATGGAGGAGCAATCGGACAGCGGCTTTTCAGCCTATTTCCAAGAGCCTGATGAAGAGTATGATGAGGATGGGAATTTGGTTCCAAGCAAAAGCAAGAGGCCTAGAGTGGGGCCTCCATCCGAGGATGAATGGGATAAGGCAGAAGTGTTTGTGCAGTTTCTTAGGGTATTTTATGAAGTAAACTCTAAGAGTTAGTGCAAGTAATAGGCCCACAATCCATACCACTTTTCATGATGTGTTGTCAATCGAATCAGAGATTAGCAAGCTCTTCATAGAACCTGAAATTGCAACAGGTTTGGACACCCAGAAGGTTTTGAGTGATATGGCAGAAAATATGAGGTCCAAATTCATAAAGTATTATGGTGGCTTTCGGGATTTGAATCCCTTGGTGTTTATGGGGCTGATCCTTGATCCTAGATTCAAGCTAAGGCATGTAACTCATCTTTTGACAAATGAAGGGTTTGAATTGGAAGATGTGCGGACTAAAACAACGGAGTTACGTGATGTGTTGATGTCCTTGTATGAAGAGTATGCACCAAAGGAGGCCCCTGCAAAGAAGAGAGGTCAAATAGAGGTTGAAAGCTCATCTTCACAAAGCACTGTAACAAGCACCGGCAGTAGAGGAAGACAATCTTACATCAATAATTGGAGGAAAGTAGTTTCTGAGCTTGATATGGCTGTGGTTTCACATGAAGTAGACAAATACTTGTTGGACCCTCTTGAATTCACAAATGAGAAGGAAGGGTTCGAGTTCCCGATTCTGTTATGGTGGAAGATCAATGGAGCCAAGTACCCTATACTTCAAGCAATAGCCAAAGATGTGTTGGCTGTTCAAGTTTCGACAGTTGCATCGGAGTCCGCTTTTAGCACCGGAGGGAGAGTAATCGACAATTTTAGGAGTTCATTGACTCCTAAATCTGTCGAAGCATTGATTTGTCTACAAAGTTGGTTGAGGGGGAATGATATTAGCTGCATAGAAGATGAACCATGCATCAAAGATTATGAGTTCTATGAAAAGTGTGAGAAAGGTGCAGATTTTTAACTTTGTGTGTTTGTTTTTTTAGTTTTCAGTTTTCGCTTTTGAGTTTTTACATTTCAGTTTCTGCATTTATTTTTTACATTCTGACTATAGTTTCTTGTGTTTTGTACTTTGGTAGGTAGATCATGTAACCTCAGCCTCTTCAACCTCTTGTCCTCCTCCAAAAGCTAAGGGAAAGAATGGTATTGGAACTAATGATGAAGTTGTTCAACTCAGTGAAGATGACTCCGAGGATGAAATGGTGTCTGATGATTCAGAAAACAGTTGATCCCTATTGCCTTGATGTGATCAGTTTCTGACTTTCTAGTTTATGCTGCAAGGATGGACTCTTTCATATTTTCATGAACTTATTTCAATTGCTAGTTTGCTACTGTGGTTAGCTGGTTTCTGAACATTTCCATGTAATATTAAGCTGATAGGCTTAGAACATGTAATATTAAGTTCTATATTAAGCAGAACTTGCTACTGTGGTTTAACTTGTAGTTCCAAGTTCTGCTTTGATTTGCATTTTGGACACTCTTTCATATTTTCATGAACTTATTTCAATTGCTAGTTTGCTACTGTGGTTAGCTGGTTTCTGAACATTTCCATGTAATATTAAGCTGATAGGCTTAGAACATGTAATATTAAGTTCTATATTAAGCAGAACTTGCTACTGTGGTTTAACTTTTAGTTCCAAGTTCTTCTTTGATTTGCATTTTGGACAGAAATGTGCATGAAGTTCATTGGAGAACTAATTAGAGATGTTTGCAAATTTACAATGCTGCATTTTATCAGGTTTCTGGAAATTTTGTAATTCAAAGCAGGTGGTACCGAACCGATTGGATTCGGGCCTAATCGGTATGGCAGCTGAGTTTCCGGCGTCCCGAACCGAACCGAGCCGACTATAAACTCGGTATCGGTATCGGTATAGGCTTGTTACCGAGCCGAGCCAAACCGATCCCAGGCCTAAATTCCGCCCACTGGAGAAACTTGACGAAGCTATCTTCTCTCATTTTGGAATCGAATAAGCTCAATGGGAATATCCTAGCATCTTTGTTCTCTCTTCCCCCGTTGAGTTTTCTAGATCTTTTCAGCAATCAATTCTCTGGTACATTCCCTGAAATTTCAAATGTGTCTTCCTACTTGTTGAATGGTCCTTATCTTCATGTTGATTTCAGTGGCAACAATCTAGAAGGGCTGCTACCTGCGTCAATCTCTAGTTTGCGAGGTCTTAATATTCTTGAACTTGATTTGAGTAGCAACAATCTCGAAGGGCCACTACCGATGTCTTTCTTTAGCTTGCAAGGTCTTACCACTCTAGATCTTTCTTCAAATAATTTAAGTGGTTCCTTTCCTCTTGACTGTCTCCAGCTGAGATATCTTTCTGAACTTGATCTTTCACACAATAACTTGTTTCTTAGCCATGATTATACCAATTTCTCACATTCTTCATTTCCTAATTTCTTGAGAAATCAATCTAACTTGCAAAGATTGGACCTTTCAGATAACCAGTTAAATGGCAAGGTACTCAACAGGATTTGGAGTTTAAATCTTAACTTCCTAAATCTTTCTTGCAACTCCCTAGATTCTCTAGGAGTTCATTCAATCAATCTCACTAATCTGCAGTACCTTGACCTTCATTCCAACCAGTTTCATGGGCAAGTCCCAATTTTTTCACCATCTTCTCATGTCTATTATCTAGATTTCTCAAGGAATTATTACAGCTCTATCATACCGAATACCTTTGGAGAGGTATTTTCTAACATTGGACTCTTGTTGCTTTCGAGCAATAACCTCAAAGGGATCATACCAGAGTCATTATGCAATTCACAAAGTCTCTTTCTTGATCTATCCAATAATTCTTTGAGTGGCACGGTTCCCCGGTGCTTGGCTACAATGGGCACAGGACTAAAGTTAAGGAGGAACAATCTTACATATGTTGAGGAATTCTCTGATAATTGCAATTTAAAAACGCTAGACATTAGTGGAAATCAGATTCGAGGCCAGTTTCTAAAATCTCTTGTCAACTGCACCCAGTTAGAGGTTTTAAACCTTGGAAACAATCTGATAACATAACCATTTCCATGCTTTTTGAGGAATATATCCACCTTGCGAGTTCTTGTCTTGCGATCCAATAAATTTTATGGGTGCATTGGATATCACAAGACAAATGGCACTTGGCCTGTACTTCAAATCATAGATCTAGCTCACAACACTTTTAGTGGTGAAGTACCTGGAAAAGCTTTGACAACTTGGCAGGCCATGACGACCAGCCAAGAATCCCAAGATGATGCCCCATCGGCCATGACAACTAGCGATGATGATGATACATCAAAGATCAGTAACCTTCAATTCGAGATGCCTAATGGAGCTTATTCTCAAGTAGATACAATCACGGTTGCCAACAAGGGTCAAGAGATGGAGCTGGTGACTTTTTTAACTATCTTCACCTCCATTGACTTCTCATGCAACAAGTTCAACGGATCAATACCAGAGGAAATTGGAGAACTCAAATTATTGTATGCCCTCAACTTGTCCAACAATGCTTTCACAGGTTCAGTTCCATCCTCACTAACTTGAGTCAGCTAGAGTCTCTGGACCTCTCCAAAAACAAACTGAGCGGTCAAATCCCACCAGAGCTTACAAAACTCACTTTCCTTGCATTCTTGAATCTCTCATATAATCAATTGGTCGGGAGGATACCAAGTGCTGCTCAATTTTCAACATTTGATGCAGCTTCCTTCGAAGGTAACAAAGGATTATGGGGGCCTCCTTTAACAGCAGATAAAAACACAGGGTTCTCACCACCAAAGCAGGAAGGCAACCATTCAAATCTTGGACATGAGATTGATTGGGATATTATCTGTCCTGAAATTGGATTTACATGTGGGTTTGGCATTATCATCGGGTCACTTTTGTTTTGCAAGAGATGGAGGAAATGGTATTACAGTGCTATGTATAACATGTTTCTAAAGATATTCCCTCAGCTGGAACAGAGATTTGGTCATCACAGGAGACATGTTTACGTACATCAAGGATACTGGAGAAGTTGAAATGGCTATGAAGAGCAATGCACCTGACTTGTTGTAATAAGGACTAAAATTTGTGCTTTGTTTCTGTGTATTTTCCTGTAAGTTGGATTCACTCTTTCAATTTGTAAGTTGTAACACATAATAAATAAATTTGTGGCAAACTTGCTCAATATTTGCCTGTGATGTGTGAAAAGTATGTGCTCGAACTGTCATATTAGTAACTTGTTTTCCTATGTGTGTTTTGAAGTTGTCCTGAATTACAGTAAACTCCAGATTTAATAGATATTCTAATTCTAAAAAAGCTGGTGAAGAAGAACTGGCGGAATGACATTGAGATCTGGGGCCAAGAGAGCTGTTGCAGGTGTCAAAATTGTATGAACTGATATTCAATCATTTATTTAACAATGAGTTTTTCTATTGGAACCTCCAAATTTACTGACTTGACCTCTATGCTTTTTACACCTCCTATCAAATTTTTAAATACTAAATTTACTCACTAAACCTCACTAAAGTTCCTCAAATAACCTCACTCATATAATTTACAAACAAACTAAGATCTTTATAATAAAAAACTTAGTCATTTCAATGATTTAATTACTCTATAAATTTTAATTACATCTCCATTCCTTAATCAGACAACATAAATCTCTTATCCAATAAAAAAAATCAAACACAAGGTATTGAGTTTTAAAAATTAATAAAAAAAAAATAACATGAACTATTATGTGATTTTTTTATTTACTCTTTCTTTTTTAGCTGTGCAAAAAAAAAAGTTTAATCATTTTTACTTAATGTTTCTCTATTTTCTGTACCTCATGATTAATTATTTAAATATTTATTTATTTATTTTTATTTTCTGATTTCACCACTACTCATGTCATCGCTCTAGATGCAAAATTAAGAAAGCTAAAACAAATTTATTTAGGGAAGATTAGCTAACATGTGCCTCAAATAGTTAACCAATTGCTAATTTTCAAACGATACAAAAGAATAACAAAATAAAAACTGAGGCTTGTTGTAGAGAAATAGAAATTGAGAGGAAATCGTTGTGTATTCTCATTGATAATAGGGGCCTCTTTACATAGAGGATTACAATGCATGAAATCTCAATCATACAAGGAAAATAATTCTACATTGATTAGGATTCTAGATCATTCTAATTAAATCTTATTACCACTAGGTCAAGTAACCTATAGTTTGGGCTAAACACAAATTAGGTTTTCCTTGAACACTCCCCCTTGTGTTGCCCAAACGCGGTGTTTCTCTCGTTGCCTCGTTAAAAACCTTGCCGAGTAACAAAAACCTAGTGGGACAAAAATAACCTCGGTTGAAGGGGAAAAAGAGCACAACACACCCTTCACATTTTGAGGTGAACATGTAGACATCTCCCCCTGATGTCTGCGTCTCCCCCTGATGACTACGATCATGGGAGTTCAGATAATTTCCGCAAGCCAATTCTTGCCACATGTTTCTCGAACGTGGATTTGGGCAATGACTTAGTAAACAAGTCTGCCTCACTGTCCTCAGATTGAATCTAGTTCACTTTGATCTCGAGGAGAGTCTGCTGTTGCTGATTGTGCTTGGTGTTATCGTTTTTGATGTAGCCTTGCCTCATTTGTTCAAAACAAGCAGCATTATCCTAAATGCTCGTAGGCTCATCTTTGGTAGACTTCAAACCACAATTGTTCGAACATGCGTAATTATGAATCCAATCCATATTCATTCACGAACCACTTCATGAAGAGCAATGATCTCTGCATTATTCGAAGATATAGCGACTAGGGTCTATTCTGTAGACCTCTAAGATGTCACGGTCTTTTCCCATGGTGAACACTTAACCGGATTGAGAGTGACCTTTGTGTGGGTCAGAGAGATACCCAACATCAGCAAAACCTTCCAAAACACATGTCGTTTTGGGATGGGGATAGTGGACGCAAGCCAGGGTTGGCGGCGTACCTGGTGTGTGATGGGTCCGAATCCATCATCTCTTCGTAGGGATAGAACAAGCCCATATCACTCATATATCTCAAGTATCGAAAGGTATCTTTTACACCAATCCAATGGCGTCGCGTTGGCGCAGAGCTATATCTAGCTAACAAGTTCACAACATATGAGATGTCCGGTCTTGTGCATTGAGATAAGTACAATAATGTGCCTATTGTACTAAGCAAGATACTTCTGCCTCTAGCACATTTTCGTCATCATCCTTTCGACGAAGAGGATCCTTTTCAGGATCAAGACTACGGACGATCATGGGGGTGCTCGAAGGCTTGACCTTATCAAAAATGCCTAAGCATCTATCGACACGATGCTCAAGTTCCAAACCGAGACATAATCATGTTCTCCCAAAATCCTTCATCTCAAACTCGGATTTCAAGTGTTCAGCGGTTTCCCTTAACTCTTTAAGGGCTTCTAATGAAGATCATGTCCAACATGAACCGCGATAGAATCCGAAACTTGTTATAGAAATGCGTGGGCATATCCCTTCCCAATCAAGTAGTCACTTTAGTGAGCGTTTCAATCTTATTGTAAGCGCGCTCCCTGGTCTAGAGCCTCTTGAATTGGGTAAATGAAGTTCACCATGAACCTTCATGTATGTTCCGTATCTAGATCCCCATAGAGATACGTAGTGACCACATTTATAAGCTGCATGTTCAGTTATTCGGAAACTACCAAACTGACAAGGTAGTGGAGTGCAATGACATCCATTACGAGAGAATATGTCTCATCGTAGTCGATTCCAGGGCATTTTGTGAGAAGCCTTGCGCCATAAGGCGAGATAACCATCTCTTTTTCTCACTACGCTTTCTAACGAAGACCCATTAGTCAACAGGTTTTATGTTAGGAGGTGTTGGTATCTCTAGCTTGAAAACCTTCCTCTTCGTTAGAGAATCTATCTTAACCTGGATCGCATCTTTCCATTTAGGCCAAAAACTCTCTACGTTGGCATTAGGTCATCAACGGAGCGTGGTTCGATATCATCGGACTCAACAAACTCATGCGCAACAAAATGAGCAACTACGTCATCAATTATGATGGAGTTTCTATCCCACGTCTCATGTAAACTAGTGTGATTTTCATAGAGCTCTATATTCTCAGGAATAGGTTTTGACGTTGAGGTGTCCCCCAACGATAACCATAACCCGGAAGATACTCATGAGACGGATTTTGAGTCTTGATGATCAAAGGATTGGAATGTGCCAAAGTATCCTTCGAACCCACGGGCCTCCCACGCATCCTATCTGGGGCCATGGCCTGTAACTCCAGAGTGCCACTCACTTTGGCATTGGCGCCATGCCTACCTCCGTGTAGGGTGGCGCTACGTCCTCTCGTAGGGACGTCCTTCCTTGCAGGCATGTTTGCAGCATATTTGTGCTATCTCGTCACTTTAATAGGGATCAAGATGAGACATAGTGGGGACAGACTACCATAATTCCTGTCGTTCCTGTTGAATATTCGTGTTCTTATATCCCCCTAACGACGGGAAGACTGTATCATCAAAGTGACAACCAGCAAATCTAGCGGTAAAGAGATCACCTTGCAAGGGCAATAAATGGTGGACGATTTTTGGAGTCGCAAATCCAACGTAGTTGCCTATTAGTCTGTAAGGACCCATCATAGAGCGCTGTGGCGGCGCAATTGGCACATAAATGGCTCACTCAAATGTGCGAAAGTACAAAATACGTGTACCCAGTCACTAGCTGTAACACAGAGGTACATTGAGTGGCGGTAGGTCGTAGACGAATTAGCATAGCTGCATGCGATATTGCATCACCCCAAGCAGATGTAAGAAGATTGGTGCGCATTGCCAATGTCCGAACTACCATCGTAGTAGTTTCTGCAAGACCAATTGGGTGTGTACATGGGAATGTGATGTCCAACATCAAGCCCATTGCAATATCTATCGAAAGTCTTTCGATGTAAACGCACTAGCATAGTCAAATCCAATTGACTGAATAGGATGCTTTGGGGAGTCAGCCCATTGTCATATGATATGTGCTAGGAGTGTAGCGTAAGCAGCATTTATAGGTGGAAAATGGCACAACACGTGACCAGCGTGTTGGCGTGTCAACCAACATCATGAAATATTTAAGCGTCCGCAAGTTGGTTGAATCAATCCACAAAATCCCTATGGATTCTTTGTAAGAACAGAATGAGTAATGTCATATCCTTTGCATAGGACGGTCTCAGTCCTAATTTCCCTAAGGAACTCCTTTGCATAGGACCGTCTCAGTCCTAATTTCCCTAAGGAACGAGCTTAGTAAAATGAGCGAGAGGCTTTAGAAGCAACCAATGAGAATTTTGGTTAGGCCTGAGCGTCTGAAACGCTATTTTGAAGCAAGTTGGTGATTGCAACATCACCTAGGGTGCCATCACCATGATGGACGCCATCCATGGAGTCATGGATAGGGACTACGCCAGCCCTAGGCTGGTGGTGGAAGGAGGCGGTGCCCTAGGCAGCAGCGTCAGTCACATTTAGTCTAAGAATCAACTTTTGATTCATGCTTCGTTTCGCTCGAAAGAAAAAATGTCCGTGTGAAGTCTTTTATAGACGGATCATCATATCATGACTAGGATGATCTATCCTGTAGTGACAAAGCCAATATGTGTCTAAATCCAAGAGATCTTCTCTCAAAACTTTATTGGATTTAATAGCTCGAATAGTGACATAAAGTCCACTAGAGAGACACATAAACTTCTCTAAGATGCGTCTTTGTTCGCAATCATTAGAAGTAATGCAAAGGAACTTATTTCCGTTTTCTACATGCATTTTCGCATAGAATTCGTTGGCTATTCAAAGGGTACTATTTGCCCTAAGAGCGTAGAGAGTTTCTGTGACAACTGTAATCAAGGTGCCATTTGGCAAGTGAAACTTGGGCTATTCCATGTCCTTGAATTAATACCGATGGTCTAGCCATCATAGTCACAAAGTCATATGCTCATAATCAAAATGGAGTCATGATGAAAAGAACTCGAAATTTTATTCATAAGCCAACG
>BDJD01001622.1:213930-243428 GCA_002564525.1 Rosa multiflora
ACTATAGTTAGACTCCGGAATAGGCTTAGTTCCCACGGGTCTAGCATTATAGTTCTTCACAAGAATATTGTCGTGATTTTCAGCTACGTTCATGGCCCCAATGAGCTCATGAAACCTTGTGATACGTCCTGCATTTACATCAATCCGATAATTCTTTGAAATCATCAGTGCAGAGACGGGGAAGGTAGAGAGAGTCTTCTCGATCAACATCCTATCAGTTATGGCTTGGCCACAAAACTCCATTAGAGACTTGATACGAAGAGCTTCCAAGTTATAATCAAGCACAGACTTGAAATCACAAAAGCGGAAGCTATGCCATCGCACTTCTAAATCAGGAAGTAGTTTCCAGAAGTCCATCAGCCTTAAGATGTTGGCGCACATCTCAGACCCACCTATGGTATCCTGCGCCAGTTGTCTCGAGTGGAACAAAGTTCAACTTGTTCAGGTAACTCATCATGAAAAACAACACAAGATTAGGATTAGTTTCGGAGCGAAAAAGGCTACCACGAAAAACTATTAAATTTCTGAGCGTAGTCGCTTCCAAGAAATTAGGAATTTTCTGAGCGTAGTCGCTTCCAAGAAAATCTGATTCCAAGAGGGGTTTTGGATTAGATCGAAACAACGATGTATGTGGTCGATCGTTTTCTTCTCAACAAACTCTAAGTTTGGAGGACTCTACAAGCTCCAAGCTTGGAGTGAGCACGAACCCCCACAGTTCGGCTATTAGTCTCCCCTATGTAGAGAAAGGGGGGTAGAATAAGGGAGGTTGCAAGTCCCCGAGAAAAGAAGAAAAGAATGAAAAAAAACTTCAAAAACGGGAACTTTTAGAAAAGTTTACCTTACAAAGATGGCTGAAAAAACGTCGCCGGAAAAGTTATTGTAGCTGCCGGAAGTTACTGTAGCTGACGGGAAAAGTCACCGGAAAGTGACCGGAAAAGTGGCACGAAAGTGATCGGAAAGTGGCAGGAAAAATCGCCGGAAAGTGGCAGGAAAAGTCGCCGGAAAAGAGTTGACGTGTGTTGACCGGTTGGTTGACCGCGTTGACTGATCGTTGACCGGATGTGCTGATGTGGCAGGTCCGGTGCTGACGTGGCAGTGCGTCGCTGACGTGGCAGATCCGGTGCTGACGTGGCAGAGTGGTTTGGCGGCTTGGCTGGCTTGGCTGGGGCCTGCTGCACGTGGGCTTGGGCTGCAGCAATTGGTCTGCACAGGATCTCCTCCCCTCCTTTTTTTTTTTCTTTTTCTGCCGATTCAGGTTAGAAAGATTCCGATGGCCGGTTCAGTTGAATTTAGGCCGGTTCCGGTGGTGAAATTTCCGGTTTCAGGTTTCTGGGGTGGAGATGCTGCAGGGGGTCGAGTATGGCTGTAGGAGGTGGTGAGGAAGGCTTTGAACCGGGCAGGAGAACTTTTGCTACTTCCGGTGGCCGGTCCGGTGGTTTACCGGCCGATTCTGGTGGTGGGGCAGCCGGTTTTCGATTCCTGGAGTTGAGATCGCCAAGGTGGGCGGCGGTGGTTTCTGGGATTTGAAGGCTACGAATTTAGGATTTCAGGGTTAGGGCTTCGTGCTGATAACGTGTTTTAGAAAAACTGAATTTGAGAGGAATTTGCTATGTATTCTCATTGATAATAGAGGCCTCTTTATATAGAGGATTACGATGCATAGAATCTCAATCATACAAGGAAAGTAATTCTACATTGATTAGGATTCTAGATCATTCTAATTAAATCCTATTACCACTAGGTCAAGTAACCTAGAGTTTGGGCTAAACACAAATTAGGTTTTTCTTGAACAGAATGCAATATAATATTATTGAATTGGAAAGTCTACAGAAAATAAATATAACAATTTTTTTGGTATAATTATTGTCCTTAATAGTCATTTTATAGTATGTTATATATGTCATTTAATAATTCATAATAGAGTGAGGTCAAGTGAGCAGATTTGGAGGTCCCAATAGAAACTCTCTTTAACAATATACAAAGCTCTCTTATTATAGTCTCTGAAAAATTGTATCTAGCATAAACAGATTTAGAGAGCAAGCTTTAATGTCGAACTATATAAGTATTGAATGCCTATTTCTCGCTCCCACCATATTATCCAGTTAATTACTTTTGAAAAATTACTACAGAATTTTAGTAATACGCCCCTCTATTAGAAACAAGCAAATATCGTTTTGCTTCAAATTAATGTTTAAAGTTGTTTATCCTTATAATTGGCCTGGAGACCTGGAGTCGTAGAGACAGACATGAGGTTAATGAGACAATCAGTAATTGTCCAAGGTTTGGGTCATGAGCATTTGGGTCATGAGGTTCATTTCTACTTGGGTGAGTTGGGTCTCAAACAAGTAGAAATGAAATTCATAGTAATACATTTGAAGCTTCTTGGGATAAAAGATAGTCTCTCCAGAACACTTTAACAACACTTTTACCCCAAACAAGTATGGGTGAAATTGATGAGTAATCTCAGTAATACAATAAGGAAGCAATTTACAAGACCTTCATGGCATCAAGACTTGGTCACTGGTCACAATTCAAGCGTCAATCTGACACCAACTCGAAATGAAATAGGAGAAATACCAAGCGTCTGAACTAGCTTAGTTATATCCATGGATATGTCAGCAGGAGACATAACTCCATGATCAACCTGAAGATGAACATGAGAGTGAAATATTGTCAGGTAGATAGATACTGTATAAATATATAAATTGGCTACCAAGGCAACAGAAAGAACAAGGTTTTTTAATTGACAAAACCCAAAACCTTATTTTATTTATTTACATTTTTGGAACATTCAATGACTATCCTAATCCTAACCCTTATTCCAACTCTCCGCCAAGGAGCTTAAAAAATGATACGCTTTCGTTGGCGAGCATACACAACAGATCATTATCCTATTAATTCGTAGAACGAGGAGAAAGCATATGGCTGGACATTGTAGTTTCATGTTTCGATCATATAGGAGATGTCCAGACAAGGGCAAAGTGAAAACCAAGTCAGAATGCAACTTGAAACTGATGGGTCATGTACTAGTAACAGGTCATGTACTAGTAACTCTGATATAAAGGTGTCGAAGTTGAATGCCGGTATCTCAAACATAATCGAACACTAGAAAATGTAGCAAAGTATACATACCGATGATGCAGATACAGATTTAATTAATGAGAGGTTGTATCCCCTTATACCAGCAACCGTCTCTGCAGCCATTTGAACACGGGATACCCCGTCTGGTCCAGCAACATTCAGTAGCAATTTTCTATGCTTAACAATTTTTGATTGGCTGTTACCACTATATTTTAGTTATTCATCCATTTGCACAACATTTCCCTCTACCTTGTAGGGCAAGACATCATCAGTCACAAGTCAACAAGTCTAAAATCCCAAGAACATGATCTTTGACCCGGATCACCAAATGATAAAATACTGACAACCCCAGACCAGTACCCCAATCCCCACAAATCACGCGGAAACAGACTATCACACTACATACTATTTAGAAAACCACGAAACAATTCTCGATACATGTACTCAATTAGTTATGTACTCATTTCCACAAATCAAAAACCTAATTTCCACAAACTAAAGCAAAACAGAATATGAAAAGGCGAAAAGCTCAGTTCAGTCAAGCTTAAAGCTCATGTGGGTCCTAATTTCACAATCCAGAACGCAATCTTCACCTACAACCCAAGATCGAAACTTTACCATCTCTTAGCTTCCTAAACCAAAAGAAAGGAGTGGAGTTGAGGTGAGGTGAGGTGAACGAACCTCGAGCTCGGCGGAATTCATGGCGATGGGAATGCAGATGAGGAAGACTCCGAACATGGCGAAGGCCGTGTTGCGCTTCCAGTGCTTGGGCCTGCAGTAGGGCCCACCGCTCATGCTCCACACCTTCGCCCTGAAGTCTCCGCAGTGGGCCCCCTCGCCGTGCGCATGTTCGCCTCCTCCCGTAGTCTTTCTCTGTCACATCAGAAAATAAAAAAAATAAAAAAAAATAGGAAAGGGAATGAGAGGTGGTTCGATTCCCGGTTGCCACCATCAATTCCTTGTGCCTTAGCCACCGCACCACGTTTGTGGTTGTCTTCAGTTTTGTATCAAAGAAATTTAAACTGGTTTCTTCTTACTTTCTTAGGAGTTGATTCTCCTTCGACCTCTTTCTGGAGATTTCACAATATTAATCCTTCACGGTTCACCCATACGATTCGATTCAACATTTAATTCCTAAACCCATAGATTCTTAATCAAACACAAGCTTGACCCTCGACTTCTTGATTCGAGTGGTTCTTGATTCTGGTGACGACGCAGTAGCCGTACGAGTAGTCGCGCGTGCCTTCGTCGAAGGCGTTGACGATGACGCCATTGTAGCCGGAGCAGTAACCTTGGAGGAGTATGGGGAGGACGTTCGACTGGGCTGGCCGGAGCGACGGCGACCGGGAGATGGCGGACTGCGAGGGACATGGATATGTTGCGGATCTGGAATTTCCGATCAACAACCTTCCATTTGCTCCGAGTTCACTCTTTCAACCTCAAATGAGACTTCCTTCAAATGAGTTTTGTCGGTCTGTTTCTGCACCATTTTTGATAGGCATGTGCGAAGGAGGTCGTCGCAGTTAAATTGTTTTACCCACTACACGTTGTCCCTCGTATACGGAAATTTTACCCTTCCGTTAACGCCCGTCAAGGGCGCACGCTACCCAGGACGTATTCCAGAATTTTCCTTAATTAATTGTGTGATTTAAAAAATTTCGACTTCAATTAGATATTGCATTTCAAGTTGGCACCCAGAGAAGCGTCAGGGTCTTCGTCAGTGTGAATTTGGTTCAAAGCACACCTCAGTGTGAATTTGATTCTCAGGGGCCGGGTCTTCGTCAGCCCAGGTCTTCGTCGATTTTGCCCGAAGCATGCTTCACTGCGAGATTAACTCTCAGGGTCATTGTCGGCCCAGGTATTTGTCGACTTTGGCCACATTACAGAACACTTCAAAAAGACCGCAAATCTCAGGGAGGAGTCGGCCAATTCCACCTTATAAAAGCCACCATAACCATTAAGAGTTGTTCACTTGACCTCAGCCAAAATGAAAACTTTCCTACATTTCTTCCTTTTCTTAATCACACTCTGGGTCAGTATCATCATCCCAGGAGTTCACAGCCAGTGTATTAAAGACCAGCAACTCTCATTGCTCCAATTCAAGAAAAGCCTCGTGTTCTATTATTCCACCAAGCTTATTACTTGGAATGCAAGTACTGATTGTTGTTCTTGGGTCGGCGTCACTTGCAGCCTTAATGGGCGTGTTCTGGGTCTTGACTTAAGCAGCGAAGGTATCTCAACTGGAATTGACAATTCCAGCAGTCTCTTCCATCTTCATTATCTTCAAAGCCTCAATCTGGCGGACAACGAACTTGGCAATTACTCTCAATCAATTCCATCTGCGATCGGAAATCTCCTGAACTTGAGGTATCTAAATTTATCTCTTAATGTTTATTCAGGGAAAATTCCCTTTGAGATTTCACGCTTGAGGAGGTTGCTAGTTCTTGATTTCTCTAGTCATTATGATGCCCGTGCCTCCTTAAAACTTGGAAGTCCAAATTTACACATGTTGGTTCACAACTTCACAGAGCTTAGAGAGTTATATCTCGATGGTGTCCAAATATCAGAACAGGGGAGTGAGTGGTGCCGAGCCATATCATCTTCTCTTCCTAACCTCAGGGTCTTGAGCATGTCCTTTTGTAATCTTTCAGGCCCTCTTCTCGAATCCCTTGCTAAGCTTCAGTCTCTATCTGTGATTAGCTTGGGATGGAACAATATCTCTGCACCAGTTCCAAGATTCTTTGCCAACTTTTCAAACTTGACTGTCTTGAGTCTCTACGATTGCTCATTGAATGGAACATTTCCCAAAGAGATCTTTCAGTTACCTTCTCTACAAAGTATTGACCTTTCAAGTAATCACCAACTTGATGGTTCCTTGCCAGAATTCACAAGGAATGGATCTCTTCAGTACCTGCATCTAAGGTCGACAAATTTTTCAGGGTTATTGCCAAATTCTATTGGCAACCTCAAAATGTTGTCCATCATAGATATTGATGATTGCAAGTTCACCGGACCGATCCCCAAGTCAATGGCAAACCTTACAAAATTGGTTTCTTTGTTGATGCCCAATAACATGTTGGATGGTTCAATTCCGTCATTCAATTGGGCCAAGAATGTTGTCGGCATAGACCTTTCCTCCAATGGTCTAACAGGTACTATTAATTCCACCCATTGGAGAAACCTTACTAAGCTATCCTTTCTCAATTTGAGATCCAATAATCTCAATGGGAATATCTCAGCATCTCTGTTTTCTCTTCCCCTGTTGGATAGTCTAGATCTTTCCAGCAATCAATTCTCTGGTCCATTCCCTGAAATTTCTAATGTGTCCACCTCCTTGCTGGGTGATCCATTCTTCCCTGAAATTCCTGATTTGTCTTCCACCTTGCTGTATAAACTTGATTTGAGTAGCAACAATCTCGAAGGGCCACTACCTATGTCTATCTTTAGCTTGCAAGGTCTTAACACTCTAGATCTTTCTTCAAATAATTTAAGTGGTTCGTTTCCTCTAAACTGTCTATACCAGCTGACCAGTCTTTCTAAACTTGATCTTTCACACAACAACTTATTTCTTAGCCATGATTATGCCAATTTCTCTTATTCCTCATTTTCTCAACTAAATATTGTGAGGTTAGTGTCATTGAAGTTGAGAACAATCCCTAATTTCTTGAGAAATCAACCCAACTTATATCGTTTGGACCTTTCGGATAACCAGATAAATGGCAAGATACCGAACTGGATCTGGAGTAGTAATCTCATTATGCTAAATCTCTCTTGCAACTCCCTAGATTCTCTAGAATTTCCTTCATTGAATCTTACTTATCTACTTTACCTTGACCTTCATTCCAACCAGTTTCACGGGCAAATCCCAATTCTTAAATCACCTTGTCATGTCTATTATCTAGATTTCTCGAGGAATTATTTCAGCTCTCTCATACCGAGTACCATTGGAGATGTGTTTCTTAACACTGGATTCTTGTCGCTTTCGAGCAATAACCTCAGTGGGATCATTCCAGAATCATTATGCAATTCACATAGTCTTGAGGTTCTTGATCTGTCCAATAATTCTTTGAGTGGCACGGTTCCCCTATGCTTCACTACAATGAGGAGTCTTGCAGTACTCAACGTAAGGAGAAACAATCTTACAAATGTTGATGAATTCTCTCGTACTTGCAGTTTCGAAACGCTAGACATCAGTGGCAATCATATTCAAGGCCAGTTTTTAAAATCTCTTGTCAATTGCACCCGATTAGAGGTTTTAAATCTTGGAAACAATTTGATAACACAACCATTTCCATGCTTTTTGAGAAACATATCCACCTTGCGTGTCCTTGTCTTGCGATCCAATAAATTCTATGGGGGCATCGGATGTCACAAGACTAATGGCACTTGGCCACTACTTCAAATCATAGACCTAGCTCACAACAATTTTAGCGGAGAAGTACCTGGAACAACTTTGACAACTTGGCAGGTGATGAGAGCTAGCAAAGATAATGCCACAAGGAAGATTAATAACTTTCAATATAAGGACAATGGAGCTTATTATCAAGAAGATACAATCACGGTTACCAACAAAGGTGTAGAGATGGAGCTGGTGAATGTTTTAACTATCTTCACCTCGATTGACTTCTCGTGCAACAAGTTCAACGGATCAATACCTAAGGATATTGGAGAACTCAAATCATTGTATGCCCTCAACTTGTCCAACAATGCTTTCACAGGTGCAGTTCCATCATCATTAAGTAACTTGAGTCAGCTAGAGTCCTTGGACCTCTCGAGAAACAAACTGAGCGGTCAAATCCCACTGGAGCTTACAAAACTCACTTTCCTTGCATTCTTGAATCTCTCATATAATCAATTGGTCGGGAGGATACCAAGCGGTGCGCAATTTTCAACATTTGATGCAGCCTCCTTCGAAGGTAACAAAGGATTATGGGGGCCTCCTTTAACAACAGATAATAACACAGGGTTCTCACCACCAAAGCAGGAAGGCAACCATTTAAATCCTGGACATGAGATTGATTGGGATATTATCTGTCCAGAAATTGGATTTACATGTGGGTTTGGCATTGTCATCGGGTCACTTTTGTTTTGCAAGAGATGGAGGAAATGGTATTACAGAGCTACGTATAACATGCTTGTAAAGATATTCCCTCAGCTGGAAGAAAGATTTGGTCATCACAGGAGACATGTTTATGCACATCAAAGATTCTGGAGACGTTGAAATGGTTGTGAAGAGCAATGCACCTGACTTGTTGTTGGCCTCGATTTGCTAATTAGGATTAAGATTTGTGCTTTGTTTATGTATTTTCCTGTAAGTTGGATTCACTCTTTCAATTTGTAACATATAATAAATAAATTTGTGGCAAACTTGCTCAATATTTGCATGTGATGTGTGAAAAGAATGTGCTTGTTGAAGGATGTCGACATAGTGTGCCTCTACAAACTAGGGTTTAGGATTGTAATAGGAAAGTATTATAGGTATTCAATTGTATTCGGATTCTCTTACCTTTTGTATACCTTGTAGCTCCCTATATAAGGGCTCCTATTATCAATAATAAACACACAATTCTATTCTCCTACAACACGTTATCAGCACGAGTTAAAAGGAAAACCAAAAACCCTAGCTTTGAAAAAAAAAAAAACTTATCTCTGCCGTCAACTCCACCTGCCTCCTGCAGCCCAGCCTCCAACCGGCCTCCCTGCAGCCTCCAGCCCATGCACTGCTGCTGCCCCCGCAGCCCCTGCACATCGCTTGCACACCACTTGCCCACCCGCGCCCTGCGTCCTGCACAGCCCGAGCTGCACACCTGCCTGGGTCCCTGCACAATCCGCGCTGCACACCAGCTCGCACCGCTCAGCCTCCCTCACAGCCTCCTGCAGCCCAGCTTCCCTGCAGCCTGCAACCCGCACACTACTGCTGCCCCCGCAGCTCCTGCAAACCCTCACGCACCCAGCCTCCACCCCGCCTCCTTGCGTTCTTGCGACCTGCTGCACGCACCGAGCCTCCAACCATCCTCCCTGCGTCCTGCGACCTGCATCATGCGTCCTGCCTCCAGTAGCCCAAGCCGCGAACAATCCGACCTGCAGCCTGCTTGCACACCTACCCGAACCTCATGCTGCTGCCGAAGCTGCATATCTTCTGCCAGCGAAGAAAGAAGAAAAAAAAAACCAGAAAACAAAAGAAGAAGAAAGGGAAGGAGTGAGCCCAGAAGAAGAAAAGAAGAAAGAAAAAAAAAGGAGGAAGAAGAAAAAAAGAAGGAGAAGGGCTGGGCCCGGAAAGAAAAAAAGGGAGGAAGTAAAAAAAAAGGAAGGGAGAAGGGCAGCCACCAACTGCCAATTTTTGATCAGATTCCAGCAATCCTAATTTAGCTACAAGCCTGTATCAACACGCGCGTGTCTTCAAGCCAAGAACAATCACGTAAGTTTTTATAATTAAGGTTGCTGCTTTCTTGTATTTAAATATATGTTGTCAAATGAGTTTGATATTTAACAAAGCGGAATTGTGGAGATTCACGCTTAACGAACTAAGAGTGTTCGTATGAACTAAGAGTGTTCATAATTAAACGAACTAAGAGTGTTCGTGTGAACTAAGAGCGTTCACAATGCTTGGACTAAGAGCGTCCGCAAGCATCAAATTGTGACCATATTAAAACATCATTGTTTGGTCGATCTCATCCAAAAGAGATTCTTGGAAATTGATTTCTTGGTAGCATAGCTCGGAAATCTTATTGTTTTAGTTTTCGTGGAAGTTTAACTCTGAAACTAATATATCTTCTCTTCTTATTTTCAGGATGTCGAATGAACCTAGGCTCGACTTTCCCATGCTTGACTCAACAGGCTCGGATTACCACAGTTGGGTAACGGATGTTGAGAACCATCTCACTTCAAAGGGAATATTACCCATAATCCAGGCACTTAACCCGGATCTTGTGTTCGTACGAACGCCTACAAAGCATGCTCAAGCAGTTATCTTGATGCGACGCCATATGGACAAGGCACTCAGATTGGAGTATATGTCGATCAAGGATGCAAGAGAGCTATGGGTAGCGCTAGAAGAGCGCTTTGGCAATGTCCAAGATTCCTTCCTCCCTGACTTGAAGGTTCAATGGAACAACCTGCGCTTTGCTGATTCCAAGTCTGTTGCTGAATATAATTCAGAAGCTCTTCTCATACAGTCCATGTTGAGGTTTTGTGGACAACCTGTCACAGAGCAAGAACTAATTGAGAAAACTCTCTCCACCTTCCCCGTTTCAGCCATTGTGGTATCAAAGCAATACCGTACTGAAGTCAATGCTGGACGGATCACGTTTTGGCAATGTCCAAGATTCCCTCCTCCCTGACTTGAAGGTTCAATGGAACAACCTGCGCTTTGCTGATTCCAAGTCTGTTGCTGAATATAATTCAGAAGCTCTTCTCATACAGTCCATGTTGAGGTTTTGTGGACAACCTGTCACAGAGCAAGAACTAATTGAGAAAACTCTCTCCACCTTCCCCGTTTCAGCCATTGTGGTATCAAAGCAATACTGTACTGAAGTCAATGCTGGACGAATCATGAGATTTCATCAGCGTATCAATGTTATATCTGTAGCTGAGAAGCATGATAACATACTCGTGAGGAATTATAATTCAAGGCCCATTGGAACTAAGAGCGTTCATGAGGCGAATTATAATGCACCCAAAGGAGGGAGCAAGGAGCGGTACCCTAAGAATGGGGGACAAGAGGGACGTATGGGCCCATATAACCGCCCTAACCAGGAAGGAAACCGCAAGTTTGGTGGCGTTCATGAGGCGAATTATAATGCACCCAAAGGAGGGCGCAAGGAGCGGTACCCTAAGAATGGGGGACATGGGGGACGTATGGGCCCATATAACAGCCCTAACCAGGAAGGAAACCACAATTTTGGTGTGGATACACGTGGTGTTAATGCCACACGTGGGAGAGGGGGTCGTGGTATCCCTAGCCGTAATGGTGGCTCAATGGGTCATGGTGGTGGCACCAACCCTCCTAGGGAACGCCCGCAACGTGCATAGCGTGCACCTCAATTAAAGGGAGGCAACCACAATAATGAGTGTCATCGATGTGGATCAATTGAGCATTGGTTCAAGCAATGCAAGACAAGCGAGGAACTAGTTGAAAGATACAGGGCATACAGGGACCTGAGAGAGCAAGAAGTGTACCTTGCTGAAGAAGAAGAACATGGTGGAGATGTCAACCTCACCATAGAGGACTTCAAAGCTGAAGATAAATTGCACAGGGATGCAGCAGACTTTGATTAGATTAGTCCTTTTATTTTCCAAGAACTTTTGTAATAGCAATTTGCCTTAGTCAATAAATGACAATTGTATTAACTCTTTCTCATGTGGCGGACCCAATAAAATGTGATGTCTAGGAAAGTCATTGAGATTATTGGTACTTAAGAGAGTCTCGCTCCACCAACATCTCTCTCTACTTTCCTGGTCATATTTGATTGGAGTTACCAAACGGATAGAGTGACTACAATATGTCTTACTTTGATTCTATTTTGGATTAGATTTTGGAAACTTTGATGTAATCATTGGCTATTAATAAAGTGTCAATTCATTTACTTAATGTCTTATTTTGGATTAGATTTTGGATTAGATTTTGGAAACTTTGATGTAATCATTGGCTATTAATAAAGTGTCAATTCATTTACTTAATGTCTTGGACATACCTTAATTCGAACTTTGTAAGAGCCAATGGTTTTCATGTGGAAACACATTATGAGAATGGACAGAGTTCCTTTGCATCACCTCTAATGACTACGGACATAAACGAGTATTAGAGAAATTTATCTGTCGCTTTAGTGGGTTGTATGCAACCACTATTTAAGTTATTGAATCCAACCATGTCATGAGAGACGACTTATGGAATTTTGACACATATAGGCTTTGGCATGATGATCCGTATATTAAAGACTTTACACGGACATTCATTTTCAGAACGAAGAAAAGTAAGAACCAAGAATTGGTTTGAGGAGCTGCACATGCGCCTCATGGCGCCATGATTGTGCAAAGACCGGCCATACATGGCCGGCGCCGCCTACCCCCTGTGGCAAATACAGGGCATTGACGCCATAAACTCCTCTCTCTACTCCTCAAGTCTATTATGACATTATGACTTAACCAAAATCTTCATTGGCTGATTATAAACCCCATGTTTCGTTCTGTAAAGCCTGTTATTTAGGATTGAGACCATCCTATGCAAAGGA
The DNA here is from genome assembly GCA_002564525.1 of Rosa multiflora. NCBI lineage: Eukaryota > Viridiplantae > Streptophyta > Magnoliopsida > Rosales > Rosaceae > Rosa > Rosa multiflora. Next base: position 226,242 of record BDJD01001622.1, read on the forward strand.
GATTGAGGAAATAATTCCATTCTTACAAGCAATCTAAGGGAATTCTATGGATTTGATCAACCAACTTGCAGACCATATAGATGTTTTATGGTGTTGGTTGATACGCAAACACGCTGGTCACGTGTTGTGTCATTATTCACTCGTAATGCTGCTTATACTACACTCCTAGCACATAACATATGGTTACGGGCTCACTACCCAGATCATCCCATTCAGTCAATTTCACTTGATAATGCTAGAGAGTTTACATCGACAGTTTTTGATGACTATTGCATATCATTGGGTATTGATATCAAGTATCATATTCCCATGTCCACACCCAATTGGTCTCGTGGAAAAGCCACCATTAAACGACTACGATGGTAGCCCGGATATTGGTAATGCACACCAATATTTCCTCTTGGGTTATGCAATATCGCATGTAGTTATGCTAATTTGTCTACGACTCATAGCAGCCACTCAACTTTTATTTGCATTACAGATAGTGACTGGGTTCGAGTCTAATATCTCGTATTTATGCATATTTGAGTGTGCGGTTCATGTGCCATTTGCGCCGCCACAGCGCATCAACATGAGTCATTGCAACAAATGCATATATATATTTTTTGGACATGAGTCTCCAACTATAAGTCCAATATGTAGAACCCTTGACAGGCGATCTCTATTTCGATGGATTTGCGAATTGTCACTTTGATGAGACAGTCTTCCCGTCGTTAGGGGGAGATTAGAACGTCAATGTTCAACAGGAACGACAAGAATTGTTGTGGTCTGTCCCTACTATGTCTCATCTTGATCCCCTAAAAATGACGAGATCACATATACCTGCTGCAAATATGCCTGCAAGGATTGATGTCCCCACAAGAGGACATGGTGCCACCCAGAGAAGATGGGTACTGCACCACTACCATGGATGGTAGTATGGTGACGCCACAAAGGTGGCATAATGGCATCATAGGCCATGGGTTCCGCTAGAGAGAGTAGGAGACCCATAGGTTCAATGGATTCTCGCCCTAAGAAGAGAGCGAGTCTGGCACAACTTGATCCATTGATCATTGATACTCAAAATCCGTCTCATGAGAATATTTTGGATTGTGGTTATGTCTAAGAGACATCGTTGGGGGACGCCTCAATGTTAGAACCAATCCTGAGAATATAGAGATCTCTACAAACTACACTAGTGTACATGAGGACGTGGAATTGTTGAGACCAATGACATCGAACCTTACTCCGTTGAAGAATGCCAACGTAGAGAAAATTGGCCTAAATGGAAAGATGCGATCCAGGTTGAATTGGATTCACTAACGAAGAGGAAGGATTTCGGGCCTGAGATGCCAACACCTCCTAACATAAAACCTATTGACAGTAATAGGTCTTCGTTAGATAGCGTGATGAGAAAAAGAGATGGTAATCTCGCCTTATGGCGCAAGGTTTCTCACAACACCTTGGAATCGACTACGAGAAGACATATTCTCTCGTAATGGATGTCATTGCACTCCACTACATTATCAGTTTGGTAGTTTCCAAATAACTGAACATGCAGCTTACGAATGTGGTCACTACGTATCTCTATGGGGATCTAGATACGGAATATAATGAAGGTTCTTATGGACTTCATTTACCAAAATCAAGTGGCTCTAGACCACGGAGCGTATTTGCAACGAGATTGAAATGCTCACTAAAATGACTACTTGATTGGGAAGAGATATGATGAACTATGCCCACGCGTTTCCATGACAAGTTCCGGATTTGCAATTGTCACGGTTTATGTTGATAAACATTATGTTTATCAACATAAACCGTGATAGGAAGGACCTTGGGAAAACACGGTTTTTTCTAGATTCATAACTTGTATGCCGTGTCAATAGATGCTTAGGCATTTTGATAAAGTCAAAAATGCACTCCCATGGTCGTCTGCAGTCTTGGTCCTAAAAGGGATCCGTTTCGTCCCAGGGATGATGACTAAGACGTGTTAATAGCGGAAGTGCTTACTTATGTACAATAGGCGCATTATTGTACTTAGCACAATACAAGACCGGACACCTCAATTATTATGAACTTGTTGGCTAGATATAGCCATGCGCCAACGCAACGCCATTAGATTGGTATAAAGACAATCTTTCGATATTTGAGAGGTACAATTGATATGGGCTTGTTCTATCCCTACAGAGAAAAGAGATGACGGAAGTGTGGGATCGGACCCCACAAGGCAAAATGCCACCTTCCGTGCTCCTCCTCCCCTCCATCAGAATGACAACAAGCACTTCTAAATATTGAAGTGAACCATATCCAATCAGAGGATAATGTAGCGGACTTATTTACTAAGTCGTTACCAAAATCCACCTTCGAGAAACATGTGAAGAGCATCGGATTGAGAAAGTTATCCGAACTCCCATGATTGTAGCAATCAGAGGGAGATATTGACATCAGGGGGAGGCATGATGTCTACATGTTCGATCTCGAAGAGTGAGGGACGTTTGTGCTCTTTTTGTCCTTCGACCAGTGTTATTTTTGTCCCACAGGATTTTTGTTACCTGGCAAGGTTTTTAATGAGGCAACGACCAAAGCGTCATCACCAAGTTTGAGTGGCACAAGGGGGAGTGTTGAAGGATGTCGACATAGTGTGCCTCTACAAACTAGGGTTTAGGATTGTAATAGGAAATGTTATAGGTATTCAATTATATTCGGATTCTCTTACCTTTTGTATACCTTGTAACTCCCCATATAAGGGCTCCTATTATCAATAATAAACACACAATTCTATTCTCCTATAACAGTGCTCGAATTGTCATGGTTGCAACTTGTTTTCTGATGTGTTTTTTGAAGTTGTACTGAATTACTCTGAACTCCAGACTTGATAGATATTTTGGCGGAATGACATTGAGATATGGGCTAAGAGAGCTGTTGCAGATGTCAAGATTGTATGAACTGATATTCAATATTCATTTAACAATATTCAAAGCTCTCTTACTATAGTCTGCGAAAAATTGTATTTAGCATAAACAGATTTAGAAAGCAAGCTTTCATGTCGAACTAAATAAGTAGTGAATGTCGGAAAAGGATTGATAGAAATTATTAAAAGCTTAGCTAGAGATTGAACTTCTCATACATCTATTCCGCACCAAAGGTTCAATCAGAATAGTATCGGTCCAATTGGCACCGGCAGGTTATCGTTGTTTTGGGGTGGGAGTTTTATGAACTAAGAGGGGCCATCTATGAAGCAAGTCCTTGTCACCACAACATTTTTGGACAAACATGAGCATTTGCATTACCATTACCATAGTAACTTTTTTTTCTCAAGTCTACAGAAAAATGAAAAATGAATCCAACAAAAGGTCTATTCCTCGTTCCCACCACATTATCTAGTTAATTACTTTTGAACAATTACCAAAGAATCCGCCCCTCTCGATTAGAAACAAGCAAATCATCGTTTTGCTTCAAATTATTGTTTAAACTTGTTTATCCTTATAATTGGCCTGGAGTCCTTGACAGACATGAGGCTACTGAGACAATCACTAATTGTCTAAGATTTGGGTCACAAGCATTCCATTCTCAAACAAGTAGAAATGAAATTCATAGTAATACATTTGAAGCTTCTTGGGATAAAATATACTCTCTAGAACACTTTTAACAACATGTTTACCCCAATCAATAAGTATGGGCGAAATTGATGAGTACTCCCCAGTATAACGATAAGGAAACAATTTACAAGACTTTCATGGCATCAAACTTGGTCACTGGTCACAAGCAGTTATAAAGAAGGAGAGTTGGTCTGGAAAGCAATCCTCCCGCTTGGTGAGAAATTAGACGGTCGCGGCAAATGAACTCCTAGATGGGAAGGCCCATACATCATTTACAAGATCTTGGAGAAATGAGCTTTTCATCTCAAAGATCTCAACGGGGATATCCATCACAATCCCATCAATGGCAGATACTTGAAAAAGTATTATCCCAGCATTTGGGAATCTGAGGATCCATCAGCAACATCTTCGCCAGAATCTGGGGGCAACCTTATAGTAGTCTTCCTACACTCGCGAAGCCCCATCCATAAAGGCCTGTTTCTGAGGCCCAACTTCATTATCCTCACCTCATTCAACAGTTGGCTCGCGAACGCGGTAAGCTAGTGGCTCGCGAATGGGCCAAAAGTTGGTCAAGTTTAAGGATTTATTTCTTCACGAGATATTTAATCTGGTTATTTGAAATTTTTTGAATAACAACTTGAGGCCTACATTTGAGACTTCACGAACATTCAAGTAATAGTTTGAAAGAAAATGTTATTATATTCATAAAGTGGCTTTGCGGCCAAAAGCAGTACATTCAATACATTTGCAAAATTACAAAGCCAAAAGTGGCTAAAATACAAACTTTGAAGTCTTCTGAATCTTCTTCAAGGGGCAGGCAGTGATGGAATTGAATATGGAGCTTCAGCCTCTACACCCTCTTGCACCTTGGCAGCCGCCATCTTGCGGGCATGAAGTGTGGGAATGCCCATGCTTTAGCCACTCCCATTCCTTCTGCGAGTCCATCCTCGATCATCCCTCCAAGATTCTGTCAGAAGGACTTCATTAGGGGAAGACTCCAGAAGAGAGCGACTGCCAAGTTGCCTGTTCCCTTCAGGGACAAAACGGAAGTTCGATCATTTAATCCCTAAAGGAAGGGCTCCGAAGAAGAGCGGTTGACCTTGGGTGGTCTTCCACCCTTCTCTGGTTTTCTCTGCACGAGGGATCCTTAAGAAGACGTGCCCTCAGAGGTAGATTTCCCAAGCGGGAGCGCCTTATGTTCTTCAGCAAGTACCAAAGCCTGGTACATTCCATCCAGACTTTCATAAGCCAAAGACAAGAGGCTACCTAAGATTAAGCCATAAGGCCTATCTCAGGCTTGAGATTTTGCCATAAAGCTTAAATTCTAGAGGCTAAGAGTAGATAGTGGGGGGAAGATTTGTGAAGAAGGGGAAAGAGAAGCAAAGCTTGGAATGCCATTTTCTTAGTTTGGTTTGATTTGATCATCTCTCCCCCAAAACACACCTATTTATAAGAACAGTTCGTGTGAATTTCAACCCTTGGATGGGCGGTTGAAGAATTGAGATCAGCGTCATTAACCTTATTCAATGCCTTAATCTCGGAAATGAAGGAGGATTAATGGCGCATGGAGAAACCGAAAGGTTTTCGATGAGGTAACTGTTCTATATTTAAGATTATCTTTCCACAACCGTTTTCAATGAGTAGTTAATGCAAGGTTACAACTCATAATGAATTTGGAAACAAAGTGTCACCCTTGGGCCAACAAGTGGACCAAAATAGGATAGAAATAGATAGGGATTTTATTACAACTAGATTAAAGTACATAAGGATTACAAAAGAGGCCCATGGGCGTAAATATTAAGAAGCTTGGAGTTTCTTTCCCGCATAGAACAGTTTCAGGTAGAGTTCATCCACGTGGAAACTAGCCGCCAGGACACCATTCTCAGCTCTGTCGGCCTGCTCTTGGGCCAAATTGTGGCTTAGCGCTTCGGAAGTAGCCAGAGGATCATCCAATTAGGCTTCTTCTGCCTCGATCTTGTTGTTCACAAGTACTAGCTGGGCCTGGAGATCCTGGATTTGGGCTTCCAGGTTTCGTTTTTAGAGCTCCATCTTCTTCAGACGAGCAGCCCGCTCATCCAAAGAACCACACAACGTATCCATCTATTGGGCAAGAGCATTCTGCTATTCGCCAGCAGTGAGGGCCCGAGCTTCTGCAGCAGATTTGTGCTCGTAGAAAGTAGTGAGGTCGTTCAACATTTTTTCTATGGCACTAAGCTGGGTGGTGGTCAGCGCTTTATCCTGACGAAGTAAAATCATGGCCTCCCAGACTCGCGATAGTGCACCAGGCTTCAGCAACTTAGGTCCCAGAAGCTCGTGAAGCACTGCCATAACCTCGTCAGCAGCGATAGGAGGCAACACTTCAAGAACATGCACAAGCTAACTTCTCAAGTCTGGTTGGTTCGGCAGGAGGGGGTGGTGGATGAGCAACCTGGTCAAATATTAAGACCGCTAGGGGATTGAACGGTTCTACATCCTCTTCCCCAATGGCCATTTGAGGTTGATTCGTTGCCGCCGCGGCGGTCCATGGAGGCTCATCTCTCAGCTCTTCAACTACAAGTTGAGGAGGAACCGCTCCAAGAACATCATCTTCAGCCTCAACTTCATTCACCTGCGAAGCTTGGGGGGCATCACCACTGTTCGCTTCATCCTCCAAATTCGGGTAGGCAATGTTCCCGGCAAGGTCCTCAACGTCTATAACTACCTCCTCAGTACGAATAGAGCCCTAACCATGTAAAAATGAGTCAAGGGGGAGAACATAATTCAAGGGAGAAAAATGAAAAAGAGTAGCGACAATGACTTACTTCATTGGCCTGTTGTTCGCTAGTCGCGACTGCCACATCTTGGACATTGGGAGGATTTTCCGCTTCAACTGTCGCGGGAATCTTCGCTTCTGCCAGGTTCTCAATTTGATTAGTAGGAATCTCGGGCATGTGGACCACATTCTCATGCTCAGGAGAAGTATGATCCAAGACTGGCACCATTACTACAGCCTCATAGGTATGCTCAGCGAAGCGCGGCTGAGAAAGAGACACCACAAAACTCGAAGGTGCCTGAACTTGAGAAGAAGCCATTTCCCCAGCGGCAGTGGAAGAGCCGACCCCACTTTTCCTAGACGGGCCGATGGTCCTTTGGCTAACCTGTCAAGAGAAAATACTTGTTCAAGGAACATCCACCTAAAATCAAGAGTTTCAAACAAGCAAGTCGAGTTAAGAAGTTACCAGTCGCGATGCCAGCGGTTCGTTATCTTCGAAGCTCTCCTTGATAAGGTTGGAGCGATCCCATTTGCGAGCAAGGGCAGCAGCAACCTATGAAAAGGGAAAAGCAAAGTTTAGAAGTGGAAGATATCAAGTTCTTAAAAGTGAGCAAATCAATGATGAAAGAATACCTCTGTGAGGTCTTCGTCGTCAGAAGAATCAATAATGATGGGTTCCTCCACCACCACAGCCTTTTGATTCGTGGCCTGACCAGTGGCCGCAAAGGGACCAGTTCAGTGGCCGCCAGTTCCAGATAGTACTCTTCCTCCTCCGGTATTGATTCGCTGCAAAAATATCAATTTAAATCAGAACATTAAGTATCGAATAGTGAAGAAATAACTAAGGAAGGTCAAGAAACTTACTGGTGGGTGCGGGTCGTGAATCACTACCCCAGTTTCAGGCCTTGGAGGTCGATCCTAGTGAGTAGGGAAGCGATCGAGCACTTTCTGGTCCACGACGCCGAGATTACTCAAACTACGAAAAATCATAGCAAAGACCTCGTCGTCCGACAGGTCCCAGCAATTGACAGAGACTTTGTTCCACCAATTGTCATAATCCTTGTCAATTCCATTGACAGGATACAACATGTTGACCCAAGGAGGAAGGTCTATCAAAGTAAACTGAATTTGGGAAGGAGCAGCCCTAGTTGGGGCCACTATTTGCTAAGAAGTGTAGTAATTGACAGAGTCATAGAGGGGAAAAAAGTACTAGTTGGGCTAACCCAAGTTGGCGAACGAAATGGTTGGGAGCATAGAGTTCATAACTCAGATCATCGGCCGCTAGCCGTATATCTAAGCAGGAAATAGCTTGATGGAAGACCAGGAGGGCTATGTCGCCATGGTTCTACCCACTGGGCAAAAAGCTACCCTGAAGGGGAGCGGGATACTGCCTAGAAAGGACTAGGTCCAGGTCTGGCATCTCGTCCAGTCGGTACATGTAATTGAAGCACTCAGAGCATGGTGGAGAATTGTACCTATTTTCGCGACAGATCCATCTTCCCAAAAGAGAATCATTTGGAGGATTTTTCAAAATGTCTTCTCGACGGAAGTAAATTTGCAGCCAGGAGTCCAAAATCCAAAGAGGGCCGGAAATGTTGGTCTCGAAGAGGTGCATGACAACCTGGTAAAGGGCTCGATACAGCGAACCTAATACAGGCTGCCTAAGGCCGACACGGTGGCCATTATAGAGGGCGGCAGCCAGAGAGGCCCAAGTACCAGTGGGCTTATTGGCAGAAGTGCAAAAGATGAACTTACAGAGCCAGTATTCTAGGAAGGTGATGCCCCCAGTCACATCACGCTGTCAGCGAAAATGATTTCACCAAAGTGGATAGGACTTGCTGAAGTTAGTGTGACTGGTTTGAACCATTAGTGAAGAGAATTGGATGGCATTAAACTGGCCTTGCATATAAGGCTCGTAATCGATGGGCAGCCCTGTGATAGCAAGGATGTCCAGCAGTGGTATGCTCATCTGCCCAAATCTGAAATCGAAAGTGTTGCTAGAAGTGTTCCAGAGGCAGAAGGTCGCCTGCGGTGCTTGGCTGGCGCCGCCGGGAAGATGGAAGCACAAATCAATGGTCTCAGTGATGCCCACTGTATTCCAGCGAGCCAAGTCCCTCTCCCTGACATCGCGATATCACTCGACTTCGTCGGCGCTCTCGGAGTGCCAGAACCTTACTTTTTTCTTGGGCCCCAACTGCTGAAATCACTAGGAGTCCATCTGAAAACCGAAATAGGACGGTGAATAGGAAGACCGTAAAGGTCCATGGCCTCTTCCAGCAAGTTATCTAGAGGGGTGGGACCCAATCCGACATGATTTTGGTCAAAACCAGACATAAAAGGCCTCTGGATTGAGGTATGGACCAGACACCGGGCACCCATATTGACACGCCAGGTAAAGGCAGCATTCTCATTGATTTCCTCCTCCTGATTGATGACGATCTTCTTTTGATCGAGGAGCCATTTTTGGGTTTCTGAAAGGAGAAGGGTGAAATTCGGAGAAGGAAGGTTTTCTGGGTTAGAGAAAGAGACTGACAAGATTTAAATAAAGGATTTTGTGAGGGAAACGTTGAGACCAAAAAGAGTTTCGTAACCGAGTGGTCCCCACCCTTCATTAATGGCCTCGTTTCTATCAAGCAGACGTGTCGCTTCAAGCCCCCTTCGATTAGTTACAATATTCACGGGCCTGATCTTGAGGCCTGGGGGGCAATGTTTGAGTCCAAAAGTACTTTCGGACTTATCCTGTAAATGATTAAGCATAGCAGGCCAATAGCAGTGGCCTAAGTTACATATCTTCGAAGTGTCAGCAAGAGGCCCACTTAAGGCCTAAGCGAGCTTGGGACAATGCGGACCACCCGAGTAATCATTAAGATTCTGTGCGCACGTGGGGTTCAGAGAATACAGCAAAGGTTTGTCCCGCAATGGAGGGGAGGTGCTAGGCGTGCCAAGGAGAACAGTTGCCTTTAATGGCAGAGAAACAGGAATATATCATCATGACTATATGAGTGCGCCACCATTGCGGAACGCTCGCGAAGATACGTTTAAGTAACATATCCTGACTGCAAGCATCCAATAAGTAGTCGACTTTACCTATATTTCAGCCATAGCCAGATCAACAGATAATTAACAATTATCTGTCTACAGCGGGTGCTAAGATTCCCACAGTTGTTTATTCCGGGGCCAATACCTATGGCCCAGATTATAACATTCTGACCTTTTAGGAGGAGAGGGAATTCAAAGAATGGCCTATATACGAGGCTACAACGAAGTTACAAGGACGATCAATCAATCAATTAATCTCTACAGATTGTCAAAGTCTCTCTGGTGCAACTTATCCCTCAACTTCGGTTGAACCAGTCAAGCTTGGGTCCCACCCTTGCAACCTCGTGAAGCTAAATACACGCTTTAGCACCAGTGACCACACTACAGTCCAAGCCTCCCTGGAACCAACTGCCACCAACGTCAATTGAACCAGCGAAGCAAGGGTAACGCCCTCGCAAACTAGCGAAGCTAGAGTCACGTTTTAGCAAGACCCCTGCTTCTCTCCTACTTCCCAGTGATTGCTCTGCTCAATCTACAACATTGAGTATATATCGATTTGGTGTCGCGAAGAGACAAAGCAAAAGTCCTCACTCACGAGGAATAGATAAGAACCCGGTGACGAGGTTGGTACTCTCCTCGTCCATAGCCGCTCGAAAAGAAGTCAGTTCAAGGGACACCCCCGACGACTACACCCCATGGTGTTGGCACGCCCGCGCAATCACATTCACTCAAAAGAGACTGTTGACCAACCTAACAAAACTGGAGTCAAACAAAGTATATGAATTCATGTTCAAAGCTTCTAGGCTAAGTTAAGTTTTAAAAATTGATTGGAATAGCCATTTAATTATAGATCATACTCCATACTAATCCACCATCTTACTCATGAAAATTTGAAGTTCAAGCTTTGCTCTAATTTGGGGTATGACTTTCAAGGTTTGAACTCGTTGGAGTCAAAAGTGCAGTGGTCCATTCTTTTGTTAGACCTTTCTTCATAGAGGAAAAACAGCTAACCTGCCTAACCAATCCATATCTTCATTTCTTAGACCTTTCTTTCTGTTATTAATTATTTATTCGTTTTGAATTAATTTGCTTCTTGTTTTACAACTGGTTCCTGGGGACGGCCCTTTTGGGCAAATTTTTGTTTGGTCCAGGAGTTTTTTGGTACCAATTTGAACTTCTCCTATGTTGACGTCTCCGATATTCTGGAATACCTTTGAAACCTTTCAGTTTTCATGTCTCACATATGTGGAACAACATCAACATTTGCAGTAATTTCAGCTTTAGCAACAGCAGTAGTAACTGATTCCTCGCATGGCAGAATGAAATATTAGAATTTGAATGATGTATTATGGAGCTCTTAAATTATTGACAGGGTGTGAAATTCAAAGAAATACAGCCCGGCCCTAGATGATATTCTTCTACATTAGTCAAAAGAAAATGATTGACAGAGACTACTAATTAAAGAAGAGGACGAGAAGCAAAGTGGACAGCAGGTGTATGAATGCAAGACAATGGGACAGTTTTAATATAAGTCAAGGGTAAGAGAATTCGAATTTACCCTGGATATTTCTATGTCTTCAGTGTCTTCTTCGATCAGCAGCAAAGATCATGATATCATCACAGGCATCACAAAAAAATTGAGCCATATCTCCACTACGAATTATTAAAGTAGCTGACAATATATTGTAGCATGTATGTTACAAGCAGTGGAACACATATAGTAGAAGATAAAATAGGCGTAATAAACTGGATCCAGTAATCGAAGGTAAAGAGGTCGTATTGAACTGGCTATGTTTCTATGAATTTCAACAACTGGGTCGTATGCTATCATCACTGATAAATGAGTAATGCGAAAAAACTTCACATCATAAACTCAAGCACAAATTCCATGCAAAACTTTACATGAAAACATGAAGCAAAGCAATATTAATTGCAGGATCACCTAACGAATCAAATTCAAGGAGCATACACTACAATCATAAAGGCATTAGCTTTTCCACAATTAGCAGCACTTTTGGCTTCAACCATTTTCCCCTAAAACACTACTACAAATTTCCCCAAACCCCACTGACTTGAATTAGTCCCTATTGGGACAAAGCATACTGATAAGAGTGGCTGATGGCATTAGCCACTATGCAGCCACTAATGGGAAATCAGTCCCCTCTATTGCAGGTGCTAATGGAACTAAGCACACTGTTAAATTATCAGTGTGATGCCTTTAACCAAAGCAAAATTGCATCCAAATCAGTGCCAAAGCAACTGATCCACTATCAGTGGCTTCGGAATTCCACTGATATCAGTGGCAAAATCATTAAACTGGAATAAAAAAAATAGGTGCCAAATACTAGCAAATACTAGTATTTGAAACCACTACATTTCATGTACCATATACTATATTAAAAAATGCATCATACAACAAATTCGCAAACTAAAAATAATTCATTACATCTAGAGACAACAAAATTTCTTCTCCACAACTGCAACCCTTCTTTGATATGGACAAACTCTTTCAAAGAAAATGGCAACGTGCTCACAGTACCTGAAGTTCTAGAAAAGAAGAATTAACCTTTGCACTGTGAAGTATTATCTACCAAGTAGCAACCTATGCATTCAATTCTGGAAGAAATCCAAACATGACATTTACAAAATAATGTGTAGAAAAATACCTCATCCATAATACCATTCGGCAAATCTTCAAGCATCATACGATGTAACCTGACCCCAGCTGCAGGCCTATGCACATTGAAACAGACAGGCAGTTTAATAAGACACTAGCAGAGCATCCCGCGGGTTTGTTTATTTGCTGCGGTAACTCTAATCCAACCAATATTTGTTGTAAAAAAAAATTACTATGGTAAAATTATGAAACTTTTCATTCAATTTGTAAAGTAAAGAACTTTCACTCTCAGATTTTAACATAGGGTCATAAGTCAGCTTGAACTTTCTTGTATATATATATATATATATACATATATATATATATATTTCCACATTCAAAGTATAAAATGAAATAGGAACCACAAAAAGAAAAAGAAAAAAAAATGATGTAGAAACCAAGATTATTAAATTAATGTAACTGATTGTACTGAAAATGTATACATAAGTAACTAAACATATTAAAAGCAAAGCACCATGATGGTTGCCTGCAAAGTGAGACGAATATGCTTCAGCCCAAATACATCAAACAAAAAAAGAAGATACTGACATGCTTTAAGAGCTATAAGAGTTTCGTACAAATTGCTTCTTGAAAACCCGGAACACAAATAATTAAACCAAGATTATTAAATTAATGTAACTGATTGTACTGAAAATGTATACATAAGTAACTAAACATATTAAAAGCAAAGCACCATGATGGTTGCCTGCAAAGTGAGACGAAAATGCTTCAGCCCAAATACATCAAACAAAAAAGAAGATACTGACATGCTTTAAGAGCTATAAGAGTTTCGTACAAATTGCTTCTTGAAAACCCGGAACACAAATAATTAGAGGGAAACATTACCTCAGAAAATTTTTTGATAGTCATGCTCCTGCAATAGCACTCCACTTCTGCACATTCAATATAAACCCTCCAAACTAAAACAAATTTCAGATGCTTGCTAATATAAATGATTCATTTTAGAAGCATGAGACATTTTTTATAGATATGATTTTTACAGCGGTAAAAAAAAAAGAAAAAAGAAGAGAAAACAAGCCCAAGTACCTGGAGCTGCTACCCTTCAACTGATGAACATTGGCACCGACCTTTTTGAAGTCAACACCCTGCTGGTTTCTGCACCAAAAAGAAACAAAGACATAATCAAATGGCCTTGATGGTAGAATCCATGATCAGAATTTAAGCTTTGATTCTTACAGAGTCTTGGTCAGGTCATTGAGAAGCCTCTCAGAATCTTGAAAGAAGAGAGACACCACTTCAACCACAAAATTTGGGTTGCTCTCATCTTGTAGTCCCTGAAGTTGGTCAAACTGTTCATCCAGAACCCCCTTCATACAAAATAACAAATACTCATCACCATCTAAACCAAAACAAACACGCACAACTACTTTTGTATATCTAACATATATGTGTGTATAATTTTCACTGACCTCTTGAAAGAGTGAGGCTTTGTAGTCAACAAACTGCTTCTGCAACTGAGACACACCAGCCATGTTAGCTACCACTCTCAACTTCTCTAGGTTTCTACCACTATCTCTCAGTATTCACAGAACTTATAAATCTAAAGGTTCATTGCATCTCTTGGCTTTTGTTCCCTTTTAAAAAGAGAATACCCAATACTCAAGAGGAGGGAGGGAAGGGTCTTCAAAATCCTAGCATTCTGGGCTATACATGCATACATATATAGTACACAAAAGTCACTGCTGTTTCTGGTATTCCATAATGGACCAGCTACCTAAAATCCTTTTATGATTTTCTTTTTCTTCCTTTTCTTGACATATCATACAAATATACACACATATATTAGACATGCACTGAACTTTTTCCCCCAAAATTAAAGCTTCAGAAGATCCAAAACCTGATGTCATATATGTATATGATAATAATGCAGAGATCATCATTACGGTTAACATACGATGATGTTGGTGCTCTTTGCTCGTGATCTTGTTTAACATATTAATACTAACTACTCTCTAAACTGAAGACCCATCATCTAAAATGAAGTGACATGATGAGACAGTTCTTGTTCGTTACCTTGCATCATGAGATCAAGAAGAAATAGATGCAAACTTTACCTGTGAAAGGAGCAGTCAACCCATCCAAGCCTTTCATTTGGCACAACACCTCAGACCATCTTTAACAATCCCAGCAGCTCCATCTTCCCAGCAACCCACAAAATAGTATCATCAATTGCAAATAATCACCACATAATTATGTAAATTCATAGATCAAGAAGAAAAAAGGAAAACAATTTAGGTGAACATGTTTGAAATAATTGCTGATAAAAAAGAGACATTCAATATACCAACTAGCTAGACCATCAATGATGAATGGACTATTGAAACTGGAATTAACAGGCCAGGCAAAGTCATCCATTGTGCGAAGGTGATGTTGCAGTGGAGATGTAAGGCTAAGCATAAATTCCCAGTAAACATCAAAATGGTGTGTAGTGTAATAGAAGACTAAGCATACCAGGGGAGATGTGAGGCTGGCGGCCATTACCGGAGCTCGAATTCTAAGCACAAAGCAAGCAACATGAAGATCTAACCTTGTGTGAGGTATTAAAAGCAGTTCCGGTGTCAGCTTCGACCGAGTCTTCGCAGTGGAGACTCAGCAGGAGAGAGAGATCTGAAAGAGGTTTGTGAAAGGCTGGGTTAGAAGAATCAAAAGCCAGAACAAAAACCCAGAAACAGAATCAGATTCTAAGAAGAAGACACATACCCATAAGCCTCTCTTCTGAAATTGGAGATATTGCTAAGCCCCATATCCGTCACAAACTTTGGAGCCCTCCAATCTTGGACCTTTATAACAGATCTAATCATAGATTCATAACTGAGCAAAGATTAAAATCAGAAACAAAATTGAAGATAAGAGAAAGAGCAAGCATGGATCTAGAGGCAAAGAGGAAGCTGAATACCAGCCGGAGCTTCCGAGTTCCGAACATCGGAGAGCTCTTGCGGAATGCCGTAGTAGGATTGAGTGAGACTTCGAAGAAGAAGAACGAGAGAGACAGAGAGAACTGAGAGAAGAGAGAAGAGAGAAGAGAGGCTAGAGCGGCAGAGAAGAAAGAGAGACGCGAACGTGGAACCCTCTAGTCCTTTAGGGTTTGTGACTTAAAAGTCAAAACAGACAAAACAACGTCGTTTAGATAGTTTCAATTTTTTCGGTTCACGATTGGCCCAACCTCAATGGACACCAATTAACCCTGGGCACTGATCATCAGTGTGATGAAACAAATTCACACTGATCTTTTGATTGGTTGCTCCCAAAAGCACAAAACAAAACTATTTCATTTCTGTTGACACTGTTAACAGTGTCATTGACAGTGTTAAACAATTAATATGTTCTATATACTGTTCATAATACATACTGATGATCAGTGAGAGGGAAAAAAAACGCACCAATCTTTTATATCAGTGTAATACTATTCATTTTGGGACTGAAGATTTTTTGGTGGCTCAAAAAAGGGTGCTAATGGGGAAATTTGTAGTAGTGAAACTTTCACATAATATTCACTTCAAACACAAAGTCCAGGCAATTGACGTAACATATATATAGCAGTTATCCGAAAACAACCTCCTCTCTGAACCAATTTCAAGATGTACGTTACACAATTTAATGCTTAAGCTTTCCCACAGTTGAGTACAATTGGCTATACCTTTATACGTTTCTTTGATTAAAAACTATTTTTCTTCGTCCACTTAGGCTGCGAGTTTCACTCTGTGTCAGCCAAGTCTTCGTCGACTTCGGCTACAGTACAGAAGACTTAAAAAGTGACCCCAAATCTCATGGAGGAGTTTGCTAATTCCACATTATTAAAGCCACCACGAACCATTAAGAGTCATTCACTTAACCTCAGTGTTTCTAAAGAGTTGATCCAAAATGAAAACTTTGCTATCTGATCTCAGTTTGGGATCCAACAAGCTCGATGGGAATATCCCAGCATCTCTGTTTTCTCTTCTCCCGTTGGGTCGTCTAGTTATTTCCAGCAATCAATTCTCTGGTCCATTCGCTGAAATTTCAAATGCGTCTTCCAACTTGCTTTATGGTCTTGATTTGAGTAGCAACAATCTAGAAGGGCCAATACCTATGTCTATCTTTAGCTTGCAAGGTCTTATCAATCTAGATCTTTCTTCAAATAATTTAAGTGGTTCGTTTCCTCTCGACTGTCTACACCAACTGAGAAATCTTTCTGTACTTGATCTTTCATATAATAACTTGTTTCTTACCCATGATTATACCAATTTCTAATATTCCTCAACTTCTCAACTATCTGATTTGAGGTTGGTGTCATTGCAGTTGAGAACAATTCCTAATTTCTTGAGAAATCAGTCAGTGATTAATTTGGACCTTTCAGAGAACCAGATAAGTAGCATACCCAAATGGATTTGGAGTTTAAATAATCTCGAATCCCTACATCTTTCTTGGAACTCTCTAGATAATCTAGAAGTTCGGTCTGTCAATCCCACTACTCTGGTGATCATCTTGATTGACTTCTCGTGCAACAAGTTCAAAGGATCAATACGAAAGGAAATTGGAGAACTCATATCATTAGAGACCCTCAACTTGTCCAACAATGCTTTCACAGGTGCAGTTCCATCATCACTAAGTTACTTGAGTCAGCTAAATTCGTTGGACCTCTCGAGAAACAAACTGAGCGGTCAAATCCCACCGGAGGTTACAAATCTCACTTACCTTGCATTCCTGAATCTCTCATATAATCGATTGGTCGGGAGGATACCAAACGGTGCTCAATTTTCAACATTTGATGCAGCTTCTTTCGAAGGTAACAAAGGATTATGGGGACCTCCTTTACCAGCAGATAAGTGATAGGAGCATTTTAATGTGATATTTTAATAGTTAATTCCTCACATTTTGCTTAGTTAATTCCTTAACTGAATCGATTTTTAATTCAATTTCTATTTTTAGGTACATTGGAGTAAATGAAGGTGAAATGAGCGTTAGGTCCATAATTACCTGGAAATGATGGAGAAAAATGGAAATGTACTAAAAGATCAATTTTACACATATTCCTACTCCGGCTAGGAGAAACCAAGCCAAGCAAAGAAGAAGGAGCGGCCGCCTGACCAAATGAACTTCAAATGAGCTGAAACCTTCCAGATCCATTCTAGACACCCAAAGGATCATTTCTTATGAAGAGT
>BDJD01001622.1:265502-284937 GCA_002564525.1 Rosa multiflora
TACCAAAATATCCTTTTCGCAAATTTGGCCTTAATAATTCTTTCTCAAATCCGATTTTTGTGCCCTTTGAAACCACAGGCTCATACAGACGAGCTCCATCTACCAATGTGAAAAGTTGCAACTCAAAATCTTGTTTCAGTGTGGTTACCCTTTAAGAACTCTAATTAATAACTATATGGACAAAAACGACTATTGTTAGTGATCATATGGATTGAAGTCGAAATGAGGACGAAAATGATCAAATTTTTAACTGTATGTTTAAAATATTTAATCATCAAATCCAATCAACGTAGGAAATTAGCATAAATTAGCATTTTTAACTCTATATAGAAGACTAAATTAGCATTTTTGTACCTTGGAGGTAGCTTTTGTTTATATCAGAAAGAACCAGGGATGCTCATATTTAGAAAGAACTTAGCATCCTCATTTCAGCAGTAGAAGCTGATCCTTTTGTATTTTGCAAAGTAGAGTTGCACAAAGATCTCTAGCTATGTATTTAAGGACAATATCTTTTGTATATGTCAATCAGGAGACTCTAGATATAAGAGTGTTATTCAGTTTCGGTAAAGTCGTATTGTTTGATTCTAATTTATATTTTGAAAATATATTTGTTGTAAAGTTTGGTAATACCGAAAACCGAAATACCGAATTTGGTAAAAATAATTAATAACCGAAAGTTTTGGTTGGTAATTGGTAAGTCAATTTCAAAACCGAAAGCTTTGGTTTTGAAGTTGGTAATGCCCATAACCGATTCGAACCGACCGAATGGCAAGCCTAATTTTAACCTTTACGTTTGCCACGGGGTTAGTGTTCAAAACTTCAAACAACTTTAACCTTTAACCTTTAACCTTTAACCTTTAACCTTTACAGCTAGCTAAAAAGAGCCCAAGAGAGAGCTGCTTTGCACCTTCCTAACAAACCCTGCCACCACCACTAACTTAATTTGACAAATTTTCTCACTTTTTCGGGCCACAATATATAAGAGACAAAACCAGACGTACGTACCTGATCGTATACTGGAAAGTTTGTCACTTATCACATCATTGAAAAAATGACACCATGTTTTGTCTCCCTAGTACTTCTCAATAGGAAGTAGAAAATAACAGTAGTTTCATGATAGCCCACGAAAAACACATTCAACCAAAAAGAAACATAGTGCAGGTATGGGTATAGAAACTCCATACCAGATAGACAAAGCAAGTATGAATGCTACGATATCCTTTATATACACAGGCATCAAAACGCATCATGAATTGATAAATGATTTCTAATTCGATCATATGGGTTTCTAAAACTCATCCTTAAACTATCTCTTCACACCTCACAACACCCCCCCCCCCCCCCCCATGGTTGCAGAGCAACCTATAATTTTGATTTGCACACGCCAAGTTTTAGCTCCAAAGTGTTTCATCTTTTGACATCCAAAATTCTCAATTGGATCAGTCATACAGCATTAGCAGCCCAAAACAGTCTCACTCTAATCCTTAAAAATCACTCATCCTACACCAAACTCACAAACCAAAAGCAACTTTTCAAAAGATAAGCTAACAACAAAACCCAATTCAAAGCCTTTCTGGTAATTATAGACACAGACTAGTTGCCTAATCGATATTTCAATTGTTGATAATGTTTTTTAAAGTTGCCCATTCATCCATGGCATTCCATCACAATGCCTGGCATGGTTCCTTCTATACACCTGCGGCTGCTGAATGAGGTTATGCGTGAGCCACCCGATTCAGGTCGGACAGATGGCCACTAAGGAGCTGCAAGAGTACTGTAACTGTCAACATTAGTCGTTATGGGTGCAGGGGTCTGTGATCGGGGTTGGTAGGAGAAGACTCTGGTGCTTTGACGGTTTGGGTAATAGGGTGTTCTGGAGTACACCAGCTTAGGTGGAGAGGTTAGATGGTTCTGGACTTCAAACCTTGGGAAAGCAGTAGTGATGATAGTAAGGGGTCCGTGTAGTTTTGAAATGAAAAGAAAGAAAAACATACACAACAGTGAAAATTAGTAAAAATGAAAGGGAGTGTGAGGAGTAATAGAGAATGCGAAAAGCACCAACCAAAAGTAAAACCATTTCTTGTGTTAAGGTTTCTGACACTAGTAGCTTTTCGTAGATATTCAAAGCATTCAAGACAGCAAAAGATTTAATCTTCAAATGCAAAGTAAGTTCAAAAAGCGTGTCAACTGAAGCCTACTAAAGTGAAGACAAGAACTAGGGAGTGACATCTGGAGGATTGATCTTAACCGCAGGGTATAATGGGTACGTCCTCCAGGTTAGAGCATCATCGCTTTCTGAGAATTCTATATACCAGCATCTTCTAAATTCTCCTTCAAAACATTATTCAAATTCCAATTTTTGAATGGCTGCTACCACCAAATTTTAGTTGTTCATCTACTTCAAGATTTCAGTCACTACATTAACCTAAACTCATCTGTTTGCTCGATGCTACACTATATTGTAGAGCAAGACCCTGTCAGTAACAAGTTGACAAGCCTAAAGCCCCAGAACAAGATGACAATGATAAAATACTGACAACTCCAGATCAGCACTCCATTCCCCACAAATCACAACGGAACCTGACTATCACACCAAGTACTATTCAGAAACCACGTAACAATTCTCGATACATATACTTAACTAGTTATGCACTCATTTCCACAAATCAAAAACCTACACCTCAACTAAAGCAAAACAATATCTAACAGCCTCAGTTTCAGTCAAGCTTAGAGCTCATCTGGGTCCTAATTTCACAATCCAAAACCCAATCTTCTACTACAACCCAAGATCGAAACTTTACCATCTCTTAGGTTCCCACATTTGTAAAACAGAAATCCAAAGTGGAAACCAAAAGAAAGGAGTTGAGTTTCGGTGAGGTGAACGAACCTCGAGCTCTGTGTGTCTAGTACATCTCTTTAAATTTTCATATATTTTCTGATTTGTTTTGGTAAGGTTTTTATTTTATTTTTCGACTACTGTTCTGTAGGAGTTGTAGTCACTTTTTGTGACTTTTGTTGAAGCCTTTAGTTTAACTTAATCCTCTGCGGAAGACCCTTATTTTCCTACACTACAATTAACATATTTGCAAGAGAATAAGAAAAATCAATAGCTTTTAATTTAGCTATCGCTTTTGAAACCTTTCTGTTTTCATGTCTCACATATGTGGAACAACATTAACATTTGCAGCAATATCAGTTTCAGCAACAGCAGTAGTACGTAACTGATTCCTCGGCATTTCTACAAATATATGGCAGAATGAAATATCAAAATTGGAATAATGTATTATGGAGCTCTTAAATTATTGACGAGGTGTAAAATTCAAAAGAAATACAGCGCCTAGATGATATCCTTCTACATTAGTCAAAAGAAAATGATCGATAGAAACTACTAAAGAAAAGGATGAGAAGGAAAGTGGAAAGCAGGTGTATGAATGTATGACAATGGGACAGTTTTAATAGAAGTCAAGGGTAAGAGAATTCGAAATGACCCAGGATATTTCTCTGTGAATTTCGATCAGCAGAAAAGATCATGATATCATCACAGACATCACAAACAATTTGACTATTTGAGCCATATCTTCAGCAAGAATTATTAAAGTAGCTGACAATTGTAGCTGTATGTTACAATTAAGCAGTGGAACACATATACTAGAAGATAGAATAGTAATAACTGGGTCATAAGCTATCATCAGTAAACTGGGTCATATGCTATCGTGACAAACTGGATCCAGTAATAGAAGGTAAAGAGGTCGTATTGAACCGGCTATGTTTCTATGAATTTCAACAACTGGGTCATATGCTATCATCAGTGAAAATGAGAGATGATAATGAGAAAAAACTTCACATCATAAAATCAAGCACAAATTCCATTCAAAATTTTACATGATAACACGAAGCAAGCAATATTAATTGCAGAATCACCTAAAATCAAATTCGAGGAGCATACACTACAATCATAAAGGCATTAGCTTTTCCACAAAGAGTAACACTTTTGGAAGTAATCAACTATTTTAAGAAATTAATGTATGAGAATCCCCTAAAACTGTCACATAATATTCACTTCAAACACAAAGTCCGGGCAATTGACTTGACATATATAGCAGTTTTCCGAAAACAACCTCTGAACCATTTTCAAGATGTCACACACTTTAATGCTAAAGCTTTCCCACAGTCGAGTACAATTGGCTATACCTTTGAAGCCTTTTTTCTTTTTTCTTTTGATGGTGTGTAGTTCTTATCAGAATGGTGTTTCCCCAAATTCTGATTTCGTTTTTTTTAATAAAGAAAAGTTTAATTTAATTATAGTTTTTTGATTAAATATATCCATGTCATTTTCCACATCACTTGGTGTTGTGTTGACATCATTCAAACAACAAATCCAAACCATGGAGCGTTTTTAAATCTAATGGCTCACAAGGTGTGTAAAAAATTGTGTAAAATATAGTGTCCTATGATCCGGACCCTTGAGCCATATCTTCAGCAAGAATTATTAAAGTAGCTGACAATTGTAGCTGTATGTTACAATTAAGCAGTGGAACACATATACTAGAAGATAAAACAGTCGTGACAAACTGGATCCAGTAATAGAAGGTAAAGAGGTCGTATTGAACTGGCTATGTTTCTATGAATTTCAACAACTGGGTCATATGCTATCATCAGTGAAAATGAGAGATGATAATGCGAAAAAACTTCACATCATAAAATCAAGCACAAATTCCATTCAAAATTTTACATGATAACATGAAGCAAGCAATATTAATTGCAGAATCACCTAAAATCAAATTCAAGGAGCATACACTACAATCATAAAGGCATTAGCTTTTCCACAAAGAGTAACACTTTTGGAAGTAATCAACTATTTTAAGAAATTAATGTATGAGAATCCCCTAAAACTGTCACATAATATTCACTTCAAACACAAAGTCCGGGCAATTGACTTGACATATATAGCAGTTTTCCGAAAACAACCTCTGAACCAATTTCAAGATGTTACACAATTTAATGCTAAAGCTTTCCCACAGTTGGGTACAATTGCAATTGGCTATACCTTTATACGTTTCTTTGCATTAGATCGAATGATTAAAAACTATGTTTCTTATAGATTCTTCTGTAGGTTCCTCTGATAGTGGAATTTTATCTTTTAATTGTGTGATTTAAAAATTTTCGACTTCAATTAGACAGTGCAGTTCAAGTTGGCGCCCAGAGAAGCGAGTGTCAGCGTCTTCGCCAGTGTGAATTTGGTTCAAAGCATACCTCAGTGTGAATTTGATTCTCGGGGCCGGGTCTTCGTCAGCCCAGGCCTTCGTTCACTTTGCCCGAAGCATGCTTCACTGCAAGATTAACTCTCAGGGTCATTGTCGGCCCAAGTCTTCGTCGACTTAGGCCACAGTACAGAACACTTCAAAACGACCACAAATCTCATGGAGGATTTTGCCAATTCCACTTTATAAAAGCCACCATAACCATTAAGTGTTGTTCACTTAACCTCAGCCAAAATGAAAACTTTGCTACATTTCTTCCTTTTCTTGATCATACTCTGGGTCAGTATCATCATCCCAGCAGTTCACAGCCAGTGTATTAAAGACCAGCAACTCTCATTGCTCCAATTCAAGAAAAGCCTCGTGTTCAATCATTCCACCAAGCTTATTTCTTGGAATGCAAGTACTGATTGTTGTTCTTGGGTCGGCGTCACTTGCAGTAATGGGAGTGTTCTGGGTCTTGATTTGAGTGGCATCGATCTCGAAGGGCCACTACCTATGTCTATCTTTAGCTTGCGAGGTCTTACCACTCTAGACCTTTCTTCAAATAATTTAAGTGGCTCATTTCCTCTTGATGGTCTACAGCAGCTAAGAAATCTTTCTAAACTTGATCTTTCACACAATAACTTGTTTCTTAGCCATGATTATACCAATTTCTCATATTCCTCATTTTCTCAACTATCTACGCTGAGCTTGGTGTCATTGAAATTAAGAACATTTCCTAATTTCTTGAGGAATCAATCTAACTTGAATAATTTGGACCTTTCAGATAATCAGATAAATGGCAAGATACCCAACTGGATTTGGAGTTTAAGTAATCTTGAGTCCCTAAATCTTTCTTGCAATTCCCTAGATTCTCTAAATGTTCATTCAATCAATATCACTAATCTAGATAACCTTGACCTTCATTCCAATCAGTTTCGTGGGCAAATCCCAAATTTTCAGCCACCTTGCCTTCTCTATTATCTAGATTGCTCAAAGAATTATTTCAGCTCTATCATACCAAGTACCATTGGAAATGTGCTTTTTGGCATTGGAATCCTCTCACTTTCGAGCAATAACCTCAATGGGATCATTCCAGAAACATTATGCAATTCAACATCTCTTGATGTTCTTGATCTATCCAATAATTCTTTGAGTGGTGCGGTTCCCCGGTGCTTGACTACAGTTAGAGTACTCAATTTAAGGAGAAACAATCTTACAAATGTTGATGAATTCTCTCAAAATTGCAGTTTAACAATTCTGGAGATCAGTGGAAATCAGATTCAAGGCCAGTTTCTAAAATCTCTTGTCAACTGCACCCAGTTAGAGATTTTAAACCTTGGAAACAATCTGATAACAGAACCATTTCCATGCTTTTTGAGGAACATATCTACCTTGAGTGTTCTTGTCTTGCGGTCCAATAAATTTTTTGGGCACATTGGATGTCCCAAGTCTAATGGCACTTGGCCAGTACTTCGAATGATAGACCTAGCTCACAACAATTTTAGTGGAGAAATACCTGGAAGAGCTTTGACAACTTGGCAGGCCATGAGGACTAGTAAAGGTGATGCCCCATTGAATATCAGTCACCTTCAATGGTTGTATGCTGGAGCTTCTTTTCAAGAAGATACAATCATGGTTACCAACAAAGGTTATGAGATGGAGCTGGTGAATGTTTTAACACTCTTCACCTCGATTGATTTCTCATGCAACAAGTTCAACGGATCAATACCGGAGGAAATTGGAGAACTCAAATCATTGTATGCCTTCAACTTGTCCAACAATGCTTTCACAGGTGCAGTTCCATCATCATTAAGTAACTTGAGTGAGCTAGAGTCTTTGGACCTCTCGAAAAACAAACTGAGCGGTCAAATCCCACCGGAGCTTACAAAACTCACTTTCCTTGCATTCTTGAATCTCTCATATAATCAATTGGTCGGGAGGATACCAAGCGGTAATCAATTTTCAACATTTGAAGCAGCTTCCTTCCAAGGTAACAAAGGATTATGGGGGCCTCCTTTAACAGCAGATAATAACACAGGGTTCTCACCACCAAAGCAGGAAGGTAACCATTCAAATCCTGGACATGAGATTGATTGGGATATTATCTGTCCTGAAATTGGGTTTACATGTGGGTTTGGGATTGCCATCGGGTCACTTTTGTTTTGCAAGAGATGGAGGAAATGGTATTACAGAGCTATGTATAACATGCTTCTAAAGATATTTCCTCAGCTAGAACAAAGATTTGGTCATCACAGGAGACATGTTTATGCACATCAAAGATACTGGAAACGTTGAAATGGTTGTGAGGAGCAATGCACCTGACTACTTGTTGGCCTCGGTTTTCTAATAAGGACAAAGATTTGTGCTTTGTTTTTGCGTATTTTCCTGTATGTTGGACTCACTCTTTCAATTTGTAACATGTAATAAGTAAATTTGTGGCAAACTATCTCAATATTTGCCTGTGATGTGTGAAAAGTATGTGCTCGAACTGTCATGTTCGTAACTTGTTTTCCTATGTGTGTTTTGAAGTTATACTGAATTACAGTGAACTCCAGACTTGGTAGATATTCTAATTCTAAAAGAGCTGATGAAGAAGAACTGGCGGAATGACATTGAGATCTGGGGCTAAGAGAGCCGTTGCAGATGTCAAAATTAATTGTATGAACTGATAATCATCCATTTAACGATATACATAGCTCTCTTATTATAGTCTGTGAAAAATTGCGTCTAGCATAAACAGATTTAGGAAGCAGGCTTTAATGTCGAACTATATAAGTATTGAATGTCTACTTCTCGTTCCCACCACATTATCCAGTTAATTACTTTTGAAAAATTACTAAAGACTTTTAGTAATACGCCCCTCTCGATTAGAAACAAGCAAATATCGTTTTGCTTCAAATTATTGTTTAAAATTGTTTATCCTTATAATTGGCCTGGAGTCGTAGAGACAGACAAGAGGCTAATGAGAGGGGTCATGAGCATTTTCATTCTCAAACAAGTAGAAATGAAATTCATAGTACTACAATTGAAGCTTCTTGGGATAAAAGAAAGGGTGAAATTGTTTAACACTTTAACAACACTTTTACCCCAATCATGTATGGGTGAAATTGATGAGTACTCTCAGTATTAAAATAATGAAGCAATTTACAAGACCTTCATGGCATCAAGACTTGGTCACTGGTCACAGTCAGTTCAAGCGTCAATCTGACACCATCTCGAAATGAAATAGGAGAAATACCAAGCGTCTGAACTAGCTTAGTTATATCCATGGATATGTCAGCTGGAGACATAACTCCACGATCAACCTGAAGATGAACATGACACTGAAATATTGTCAGGTACAGAGATACTGTATTAAATTGGCTACTAAGGCAACGTAAAGAACAAGGTTCTTTAATCAACAAAAGCTTTATTTATTTGCATTTCTGGAACATTCAATGATATTGAGCCAAACCTATCCTAATCCTAACCCTTATTCGAACACCCCATCCCCCCCCCCCCCCAGAATGCAACTTGAAACTATGGGTCATGTATTAGTAATTCTGATATAAAGGTGTTGAAGTTGAATGCCAGTATCTCAAACATAATTGAACACTAGAAAATGTAGCAAAGTATCATACCGATGATGCAGATACAGATTTAATTAATGAGAGGTTGTATCCCCTTATATCAGCAACCGTCTCAGCCATTTGTACACGGGATACCCTGTCCGGTCCACCTGTTGTAGTATATATGAAACATGTTGTATTGTTCATAGTATAAAATGTCTATGTCATGTATAAGATAGGTATTTTAGGTATAGTGACTTGTGAGTCAAGCTTTATGCCAATGGGGAACAAGTGTGGCAATCATCATCATCACAACCACAATGTGGAGCTGCAAATGGAGATGCCACAAAATGAGGCTACAAATGGAGATGCCACAAAATGAGGCGACAAATGAAGATGTCATCAAGTTGTATCATTATTTACTCCAAATGTATCCCTATAAATACCTCATTTGAATGAAATGAAATACACACATTACTCTCCATTCTCAGAATCAAATCTCTCTCCCTCTCAAGTTAATTTATGTTCATTCCAAAGTTATTTTATGTTTGTCCTTAAACACGTTATCAGCACGAGGCTCTAACTCCAGCCTGCTTGCACGCCCCGAAACATCTTGATCGGGACCTCTGATCAAAATACTTTCTGCATAAAAGTTGTTTATCAATGTTTCTTCTATTTTACCTCCAAATTTCAGCCTTATTGGAGTGGTTTTGAGACCTGTACATCATTTGAAGTGGGAGCTGTTCAGCACTCTCGTTCCTGTGCAGATCAGCCTGTTTGCACACCCTGAAACATCTTGTTCAGAACCTCTGATCAAAATACTTTCTGCATAAAAGTTGTTTATCAATGTTTCTTCTATTTTATCTCCAAATTTCAGCCTTATTGGAGTCGTTTTGAGACCTGTACACCATCCGAAGTGGGAGCTATCCAGCACGCTCATTCCTGTGCAGATCAGCCTGCTTGAACGCCGAGAAACGTCCTTTTCGGGACATATAATCAAAATCATTTCTTCATAAAAGTTGTTCATATATGTCTCATATATCTGATCTCCAAATTTCAGCCATGTTGGAGTCGTTGTGAGACCTGTACACCATTTGAAGTGGGATCTGTTCAGAAGAGAATTTGCTCCGAATTTCAACAAGTAAGTTTTAAAGATTAAAGTTCTTGTTTTTGAGTTTGTATTCCTTTTCTCTTCTTTTCAGAGACTTGTAATAAAAAAGAGGAATTATAGAAATTCACCCTAAACGAACTAAGAGCGTTCGTAATCTATGAACTAAGAGTGTTCATAATATTCGGACTAAGAGCGTCCGCAAGCATCAATTTATGGACTAAAAGTGGAATCGTGAGGATTCACGCTAAACGAACTAAGAGAGTTCGTAATCTATGAACTAAGAGTGTTCATAATAATCGGACTAAGAGCGTCCGCAAAACATCAATTTATGGACTAAAAGTAGAATCGTGGGGATTCACTCTAAACGAACTAAGAGTGTTCGTAAATCAATGAACTAAGAGTGTTCATAATAATCGGACTAAGAGCGTCTGCAAAACATCAATTTATGGACTAAAAGTAGAATCGTGGGGATTCACTCTAAACGAACTAAGAGTGTTCGTAAATCAATGAACTAAGAATGTTCATAATAATCGGACTAAGAGCGTCCGCAAGCATCAAGTTGCGACCATATTAAAACATCATTGTTTGGTCTAATCCAAATATTCTTGGAAATTGATTTCTTGGTAGCATAGCTCAGAAATCTTATTATTTTAGTTTTCGTGGAAGTTTAAACTCCGAAACCAATATATCTTATCTTCCTATTTTTCAGGATGTCGAATGAACCTAGACTCGACTTTCCAACACTTGACTCAACAGGCTCGGAATACCATGACTGGGTAACCGACGTTGAGAACCATCTCACTACGAGAGGGATATTGCCCATAATACAGGCACCTGACCAGGGCCTTGTGTTCCAACGAACACCCACAAAGCATGCTGCTCAAGTAATTATCTTGATGTGACGCCATATGGATAAAGCTCTCAGATTAGAGTACATGTCGATCAAGGATTCAAGAAACCTATGGGTAGCGCTAGAAGAGCGCTTTGGCAATATCCACAATGTGGACAACCTGCACCTCAAATGAAAGGAGGTAACCACAAATGACATGTGTCATCGATATGGATCAATTGAAGCATTGGTTCAAGCAATGCCATGCAAGTACCCAACTAGCTGCAAGCTACAAAGAGTATAGGCAATTGAGAGAGCAAGAAATCAATCTTGCTGAAGATGAAGATATCAATCTTGCTAAAGATGAAGATGGTGAAGATATCACTCTCACCACTGAGGACTTCAAAGCTGCAAATAAAGAGCACAAGGATGCCGTAGACTTTGATTAGAATAGTCCTTTTCTATTTTCCAATAAAACGGCAAATGTGCCTTAGTCAACAAATGACAAGTGTATTGACTCTTTCTCATGTGGCGTACCCAATGAAGTATGATGTCTATGAAAGTAATTGAGATCGGGGTATTTAAGCGAGCCTCGCTCCACCAACATCTCTCTACTTCCCTGGTCATATTTCATTGGAATTACCAAACGGATTGGCAATTACAATTTGTATAAGTTTGATTTTATTTTGGAATAGATTTTGGAAACTTTGATGTAATCATTGGCTATTAATAAAGTGTTGCATTATTATTCAATGTCATGGACATGTGTTAAATTTCGAAGTTTAAAGATATAAGAGCCAATGGTTTTCATGTGAAAACACATTGTAAGAATGGACAAGAGTTCCTTTGCATCGCCTCTAATAACTACGGACATAAATGAGTATTAGAGAAACTTATGTGTCACTTTAGTGGGTTGCATGCAACCACTATTCAAGTCATTGAATCAAACCATGTCATAAGAGATGATTTATGGGATTCTGACACATATAAGCTTTAGCAAGACCGTTTGGGATATCCAGGTCATGATATGATGTTCCGTATATTAAAGACTTCACGGACATCCATTCCTCAAAACGAAAAGAAGTACGAACCAAAGATATATTGGTCCAAAGACTTACTTCGTTTTGCAAAGCTTTCTCTTTAGCAAAGATAGGATCGAGACCATCCTATGCAAAGGACACTAAAGAAAATATACCATTCTTACAAAGAATCCAAGGTGATATTTATGGACCTATTCAACCAACTTGCGGACGTTTGAATATCTCATGATGTTGGTTGACACGCAAACACACTAATCACGTGTTGTGCCATTGTCCATCTATAAAAGCTACTTATGATATACTCATAGCACATATAATATGACAACGGGCTCACTCCCCGGATCATCCTATTTAGTCAAATGTATTTTGACTATGCTAGTGAGTATACATCGAAGATTTTCGATGGTTATTGCAAAGGGAGTGATGTTGGATATCACATTCCCATATACACACCTAAATGGTCTCGCGGAAATAACTACGATGGTAGTTAAGATATTGGCAATGCGCACCAATCTCCTTATATCCGCTTGGGGTGATGCAATATCGCATACAACTATGCTAATCCCTCTATGACCTACCGCCACTCAATGTATCCCTGCGTTACAGCTAGTGACTGGATACAAATATTTTGTACTTACGCACATTTGAGTGAGTCATTTATGTGCCAATGTGAGCCATTTATGTGCCAAATGCGCTGCCACCACGCCTATGGTAGGTCCTTAAAAACAAGTGAGTAACTTGGTTGGATTTGAGACTCCAACAAATGTCCGCCACTTAATGCCCTTGCCAGGCGATCTCCTTACCGTTTGATTTACGGATGTCACTTTGATGAGACAGTCTTCCCATCGTTAGGGGGAGATAAGAACTCGAATGTTCAACAGGAACGACAGGAATTGTCGTGGTCTATCCCCACTATGTCTCATCTCGATCCCTATTAAAAGTGACGAGATCACACATTTACTGCAAAAATGCCTGCAAGGAAGGACGTCCCTACAAAGAGGACGTAGCGCCACCCTACACAGAGGTAGGCAAGGCGCCAACGCCATAGAAAGTGGCACTCTGGCGTTATAGGCCATGGCCCCAGCTAGAATGCGTGGGAAGCTCGTGGATTCGAAGGAGACTTTGGCATCCTTGGATCATCGACACTCAACATCCGTCTCATGAGTATCTTCCAGATTATGGTTATCGTTGGGGGACGCCTCAACGTCAGAACCTATTCCTGAGAATATAGAGCTCTATGAAATTACACTAGTGTACATGAGACATGGAAAAGAAACTCCATCATAATTGATGATATAGTTGCGCATTCTGTTGCGCATGAGTTTGTTGAGACTGATGATATCGAACCACACTCCGTTGAAGCATGAATACCAACGTAGAGAAATTTAGCCTAAATGGAAAGATGAGATCCAGATTAAACGAAGAGGAAGGTTTTTGAGCCAGTGATGCCAACACCTCCTTACATAAAACCTATTGATTAATGGGTCTTCGTTAGAAAGCGTGTTGAGAAAACGAGATGCAATCTCGCCTTATGGCGCAAGGCTTCTCACAAAACGCACTGGAATTAACTACGATGAGACATATTCTCTCGTAATGGATGACATTACATCCACTACCCTGTCAGTTTGGTAGTTTCCAAAATAACTGAACATGCAGCTTATAAATGTGGTCACTACGTATCTCTATGGGGATGTAGATACGAAATATACATGAAAGTTTATAGTGAAACTTTATTTACCCAAATCAAGTGGCTCTAGGCCACGGAGCGCATTTACAATAGAGTTGAAACGCTCACTAAAGTGACTACTTGATTGGGAAGGGAAATGCCCGCGCGTTTCCATAACAAGTTTCGGATTCTATCGCGGTTTTCATGTTGGACATGATCTTCATTAGAAGCCCTTAAATAGTTAAGGGAAACCGCTGGACACTTGAAATCCGAGTTTGAGATGAAGGATTTTTGGGGGGACACGATTAAGCCTCGGTTTTTGAACTTGAGCACCGTGTTGATAGATGCTTAGGCATTTTGACAAGGTCAAGCCTTCAAGCACCCCATGATCATTCGTAGTCTTGATCCTGAAAAGGATCCTCTTCGTCTGAATGGATGATCAGACGAAGATGTGCTAGAGAGGCTGAAATGCCTTACTCAAGTACAATAAAGCGCATTATTGTACTTAACTCAATACACAAGACTAGACATCTCACTTTGCCATGAACTTGTTAGCTAAAGGTATAGCTCTGCGCCAACGCGATACCATTAGATTGGTGTAAAAGATATTTTTCTATAACTTGAGATGTACGATTGATATGGGCTTATTCTATCCCTATAGAAAGATGATGGATTCGGACCCATCACACACTAGAAACGCCGCTAAACGCTGACCTGCGTTTTCTATCTCTACCCCAAAATGACATCAGCGTTTTGGAAGGTTTTGCTGATATTGGGTATCTCTTGACCCATACAAAGGTCTTCCACCAAACTGGTAAAGTGTTCACCATGGGTAAGATCGCGATATCTTGGAGGTCTACAGAATAGACCGTAGTCGCTATATCTTCGAACAATGTAGAGATTATTGCTCTTCACGAAGAAGATCGTGAATGTATATGGATTGAATCCATAGTTACGCATGTTCGAACAGTTGTGGTTAATTTGAAGTCTACCACAGATGAGCCTACAAGCATTTAGGATAATGCTGCTTATTTTGAACAAATGAAGCAAGGCTACATCCAAAGCGACAACACCAAGCATAAAATCAGCAACAACTGACTCTCCTCAAAAGATCAATCAGAGGGAGAGATGTCTACATATATGGTCTCGAAACGTGAAGAGTGTGTTGTACTCTTTTTCCCTTTCGACCGAGGTAATTTTTGTCCCACTGGGTTTTTGTTACTCGGCAAGGTTTTTAATGAGGCAACAAGAGAAGCACCACGTTTGGGAGACACAATAAGGAGTCTAATCAACGAGAGTTGAAATCAGGGGGAGTATCCAGAAGCATACTCACTTAACCATCGTGTACTCTTTTTTCTCCTTCGACCAAGGTTGTTTTTTCCCACAGGGTTTTATTACTTGGCAAGGTTTTTAACGAGGCAATTTCGAAGTGCACTGCTTAGACAAATACTATCAACATGAAATATCCAAGGGGGAGTGTTGTAGTATATATGAAACATGTTGTATTGTTCATAGTATAAAATGTCTATGTCATGTATAAGATAGGTATTTTAGGTATAGTGACTTGTGAGTCAAGCTTTATGCCAATGGGGAACAAGTGTGGCAATCGTCATCATCACAACCACAATGTGGAGCTGCAAATGGAGATGCCACAAAATGAGGCTACAAATGGAGATGCCACAAAATGAGGCTACAAATGGAGATGCCACAAAATGAGGCTACAAATGGAGATGCCACAAAATGAGGCTACAAATGGAGATGCCACAAAATGAGGCTACAAATGGAGATGCCACAAAATGAGGCTACAAATGGAGATGCCACAAAATGAGGCTACAAATGGAGATGCCACAAAATGAGGCTACAAATGGAGATGCCACAAAATGAGGCTACAAATGGAGATGCCACAAAATGAGGCTACAAATGGAGATGCCACAAAATGAGGCTACAAATGGAGATGCCACAAAATGAGGCTACAAATGGAGATGCCACAAAATGAGGCTACAAATGGAGATGCCACAAAATGAGGCTACAAATGGAGATGCCACAAAATGAGGCTACAAATGGAGATGCCACAAAATGAGGCTACAAATGGAGATGCCACAAAATGAGGCTACAAATGGAGATGCCACAAAATGAGGCTACAAATGGAGATGCCACAAAATGAGGCTACAAATGAAGATGCCATCAAGTTGTATCATTATTTACTCCAAATGTATCCCTATAAATACCTCCTTTAAATGAAATGAAATACACACATTACTCTCCATTCTCAGAATCAAATCTCTCTCCCTCTCAAGTTAATTTATGTTCATTCCAAAGTTATTTTATGTTTGTCCTTAAACACCACCAACATTCAGTAGCAATTTTCTTTGCTTAGCCTCTGCAAAAAATTTCCATGAATATCAGTACAATGAAGACACAAGTGAAAGTACTTCTCAATAGGAAGTAGAAAATAACAGTAGTCTAGTGATAGCCCACGAAAAACACATTTAACCAAAAAGAAACATATTGCAGGCATGAGTTTACAAGCTTCATACCTGATATCCATGTCTTGGACAAAGCAAGTATGATTGCTACGACATCCTTTACATACACAGGGCATCAAAATTCATCATGAAAGAATTCCGTTGTATTCCCTTTGGAGAGGACACCATCAACCCACTACATCAATTGCAGGTATCCCTAATTTGAACAAAGTAAAGTAGCCTAGATCCAAGTTCAATCTTTCATATGGCCTCCAAACTAATCTGCCAACAAAGTGGCAATAGTACAATTTTAATGTCTGTTTTCTCTTTTGCAAACCTGAATTGGAAGAGATTTTGAAACTGGTGAGATTGTCTGTGGCCCAAAGATGATACTGCTTCTCAAAATTGCAAAGTTTGAGCATTTCTCAGTAATGAACTGCTCAGCTGCCACTTTTGATTTCCCATAAACATTTACTGGAACAACTTCATCATTTTCCTTGTAAAAAGACTTCACCCCTTCATAAACTGATGAGAATTCACATCATTCCCCATCTACAAATAGCTATTTAGCAATTTGTATCCAACAATTTGTACGCTTAAGTTAATTCATACAACAATTTGTATCGTCTTTTCCTTTATCTTGTTTACCTCAACTGTAGACCAACAGGGGTCTTTAACAATATAAAGTAAATATTAAATAATGTAATTAAAAGTCTAAATATCTATCTCAAGTACTTGAGAAAGTTTATTTGATGGCAAAAGCTAAGTAATAACTATGTGCCATTGTAGTTCTTATCACTTTCTCTTGTTTGCTTTTATTGATCCATCTTTACCGAGTTACTGAACTAGGAATATGAACAAATTACAGTATACGAAACAATTAAGAGTCACTTACCTTGATCAGTTGACAAATGGATCAGAAGATAATTACTCTCTTCTATGCTCGATAATCAATTAACAAGAGAATCGATTTCACAGGCACGAGGAACCGAAAGTGCAGCACAGTTTACTACCACATCAGGCTAGGAATTCAAATCCCACCTCTCAGCGCTTAAAGTTGTTTACTTGAACAACAATATCAAATCGCATACCAGAAGGTAAGTTCTTTTAGCACTTAAGATAGTGTAGATTTCCCCTAAACAACTAATGGCATTTGTATACATGTCAACTCAAAATTGAACAAAAGGATAGCAATCGTCCATATAAAAAGAAAACAAACCCATTCAAGCTAGATCATTGCAGTTAGGTACATAAACCAGGTAGGGAATTCAACTGAATACACCTCTCAGCACTTAAAAGTTGCTTGCTTGATTGTTTTAGCATGTTCAGAGATTTTAAGTTCCCCTAAGCACATTACAGAACCATACTAATGCCCAGGTCTCAACTCCGAAAAAGACCAAATAATAGCAATTATCTAATACAACAACAAAACAAAACCTGTTGAAGGAATATCGATTTAGTGTGCCTTATCAAACTAGGAGTAGCAATAGGAGAGAAGGTTCTAGATTTCTCAATCCTACACGGATTGGTATTCCTTGTAACATTAGAACTAGTACTTTGTAATCCCTATATAAAGGGCTCTTATTCTCAATAATAATACACACAATTCTCTCTGCAATTTCTCTCGAATCTCTTTTTCCTTAAACACGTTATCAGCACGACTCTAACCACAAAACAGAAAACCAAAACTCATTCACAAAGCAGCCCTAGCCCGAGCTAGCCGAGCCTTCGCTGCAGCCCGCGCACCCTTGCGCTTGCAACCTTGCACAGCAGCCCCTGCTGCCCCCTCCCTGCAGCCCTGAGTTCCAGCCTGCTGCCACCGAAGCATCCCTGCTGCGCAAACAAGCCAACGCACACCCACTGCATCTTTTTCCCGTTCCTGTGCACATCCATCTTCTTGCAAGCCTCGAAACGTCTAGTTAAGAAGCTCAGATCGAAAAACTTTCTTCATAAAAGTTGTTCGTCTCTGTCTCTTCCATCTAACCTCCGAATTTCAGCCTTATTGGAGTTATATTGAGATCTGTACACCAATGGAAGTACAAGCTGTTCAGAAGAGAATTTGTTCCGAATTTCATCAAGTAAGTTTTAAGTTAAAGTTGCCGCTTTTGAAATTTAATTTCCTCCCTCTTTTCTTCGGGGACTTGCAACCTCCCTTCTTCTACATCCCACCTTTCTTATAACGTGGGTTCGATTCTTGAGAAAGCGGAATCGTGGGGATTCACGCAATTAACGAACTAAGAGCGTTCGTAAGACTTCGGACTAAGAGCGTCCGTAAGCATTGATTTAACGAACTAAGAGTGTTCGTAAGCTACGGACTAAGAGCGTTCGTGAGCACCTATTTTGACCATTCAAACATTATTGTTTCGGTCTAATCCAAATTTCTTGGAAATCGATTTCTTGGTAGCATTACTGCTCAGAAATCTCATATTAGTTTTCGTGGAAGCATTGACTCCGAAACTAATACGTTCTTGCTTTCCTTTTTAGGATGTAAGACTTGAACGAGCTCGATTTTACTCCATTGGATTCTACGGGCACGGAATTTTCATGTGGACTCAAAATGTTGAGCTCCACCTAATTGCCCTTGATTTATTGCCTACAATCCAGGAGTCTTGTTCTAAAAGAACCACTCAAGGCCCTCAAACTGAGGTAGATAATTCCAGGGCATTTACCCTGATGAAGCACCACATGAAGATGGCCCTCCAGTTTGAGTACATGAATGAGGATAACACTAACAAACTTTGGGTTGCGCCTCGTGAACGTTTTAGTAACATTCACAATTTTCCGGACTTAGAAGCATAATGGAATAATATCCGCTTCTCTAAACTTTGAAAGAGTTATGAAATATTGTTCGGAGGCTCTCTACATCATATTATTGATGCATGATTGTGAAAAACACAAAAGAACAAATTGATTGAGAAGACCCTAACATGACCATAGGAGTCATGACGTTGAGGGTATAGGGTTGGACACCATGGCGCCACTTTTGGCCATGGTTGCACTATTCCAACGCCATTGGTCCTAGGGACCATATGTATTGTGTCAATACATCTCAATCAAGAGAGCATCCTCTTCATGGTATTTTATGGAATACATGATCAATGATAATCAAGATATCGAGCTATAAAAGACTTTAAATCTGGCGATGAAAATAGAATGCCACAGATTTTTATTTAGAATAGTCTTTTAATTTCCAACAATTATGTAATGGCAATTATGCCTTAATCAATAAAATGACTTATTGGATTATCTCTTTTCCTCTAGGCGTACTCAATTAAGTATGATGTCTAGGAAAGTAATTGAGATTAGTGGTACTTAAGAGAGCTTCACTCCACCGACATCTCTCTCTACTTCCCTGGTCATATTTAATTGGAATTACCGAACGAATTGAGTGACTACAATTTGTCTAATGTTTGATTTTACTTTGGATTAGATTATGGTCACGAAACTTTGATGTAATCATTGGCTATTATTAATAAAGTATCGATTACTTAAAAGATATAAGAGCCAATGGTTTTCATGAGGAAACGCATTGT
>BDJD01001622.1:287518-315692 GCA_002564525.1 Rosa multiflora
TGCTTATTCGTCTGAGGCCCACTGCCACTCAACCCTTTTCTGCGTCCCAGATGGTGACTGGGTATGAGCCTAATGTCTCACACTTACGCATATTTGGGTGTGCAGTATATGTGCCTATTGCGCCGCCACAGCACACCAAAATGGGTCCTCAACGACGATTAGGCATTTATGTTGGATATGATTCTCCAACTATTGTCCATATTTAGAACCCTTGACAGGCGATCTCTTTACCGCAAGATTTGCCGATTGTCACTTCGATGAGACAGTCTTCCCGTCGTTAGGGGGAGATAAGAACATAAATGTTCAACAGGAACGACAGGAATTGTCGTGGTCTGTCCCCACTCTGTCTCATCTTGATCCCCGAACCGCACAGTCCGAAATTGAAGTGCGGAGAATTCTCGATCTTCAGAACGTAGCAGAATCGACGCCTGATACGTTTTCTGATATCGCTAAAGTGACGAGATCACACATACCTGCAGCAAATGTGCCTGCAAGGATTGATGTCCCTAAAATTAGAAGACATGACGCCACCTCAAGGGCACTTGAGCATGGCGCCAAAGTCCACAGTGGTAGTGACGTTGTGGCTAGGCCCACGGCTCCTGCCAGGAAGCGCGGGAGGCCAATAGGTTCGATGCTGTTTGATTTAATTTACTTTGGATTAGATTATGGTCACGAAACTTTGATGTAATCATTGGCTATTATTAATAAAGTATCGATTACTTAAAAGAACACATACCTGCTGCAAACGTGCCTGCAAGGATTAATGTCCCTAAAATTAGAGGACATGACGCCACCTCAAGGGCACTTGAGCATGGCGCCAAAGTCCACAGTGGTAGTGACGTTGTGGCTAGGCCCACGGCTCCTGCCAGGAAGCGCGGGAGGCCAATAGGTTCGATGGATTCTCGCCCAAGGAAGAAAGCGAGTTTGACACAAAATAATCCATTAATCATCGATGTAAATAATTCATCTCATGAGAACATTCCAGATTATGGTTATGTCCAAGAGACATCATTGGGGGACGCTCCAATGTCAGAACCAACTCCAGAGAATAGAGAGATCTCCATAAATTACACTAGTGTACATGAGATGATGGATAGAAATTCTATGGCAATTGAATGAAATATGCCCATGCGTGTTCATTAAAAGAACAAGTTCCGGATTTGCAATCGTAGCAGTTTATGTCGATGACATGAACCTAATTGGAACTCTAGATGAGTTAAAGGAAACTGCTAATTACTTGAAATCCGAATTTGAGATGAAAGATCTTGGGAAAACACGGTTTTGTCTCGGTTTAGAACTTGAGCTCTATAGTGATGGCATTTTGATCCATCAGTCTGCATATACTCAGAAAATCCTAAGGTGCTTTAATGAAGATAAAGCAAAGCCTGTGAGTACTCCCATGATCGGTCGTAGTCTTGAGCCAGGAAAAGATCCGTTTCTTCCAAAGGATGAGGACGAAGAGCTATTAGAGGCAGAAGTGCCCTATTTAAGTGCAATAGGCGCATTATTGTACTTAGCTCAATGCACAAGACCGGACATCTCATTCGCAGTGAACTTGTTAGCTAGACATAGCTCTGCGCCAACACGTCGCCATTGGATTGGTGTAAAGACAATCTTTCTATACCTAAGAGGTACGATTGATATGGGCCTATTTTATCCCTACAGAGAGAAGAGGAATGACTGAAGAATGGGATCGGATCCCATTAGGCATGGAGCCACCGTCCACCATGATAAATTGGCCGGCCATGTTGCCGCCAATGCCGCCACCACCACCAAGGGTGGCCGGCCTCACCCTATCCCCCTCCATCAAAATGACAATATGGTTTGATGGGTTATGCTGATACAGGTGATAGAAGCATTTTAATGTGGTATTTTAATAGTTAATTCCTCACATTTTGCTTAGTTAATTCCTTAACGAATCGATTTTTAATGGAAATGTACTAAAATGTCAATTTTACACATTTTCCTACTCCGGTTAGGAGAAACCAAGCCAAGCAAGGAAGAAGGAGCGGCTGCCTGACCAAATGAACTTTAAATGAGCTGAAACTTTCCAGATCCATTCTAGACACCCAAAGGAACATTTCATATGAAGAGTGCAAGATCCAGATAGAAGTGGAAGGCCTTCAAAAGATCGGTCCAAAGTTCTGACTAAAAGACGAAAACTGAAAGTCGGACCTGAACTTATTCTGGAAGCATTTCCGGCCAAAATACCTTTCTAAAAGATCTGAAATTTTACCAGGGTAATCTACATTCATGGGGGAATATTTGTTATGAAGAAGTCTTGGGCATAGATAGAAGTGGAAGGTCTTCAAAAGATCGGTCCAAAGTTCTGACTAAAAGACGAAAACTGAAAGTCGGACCTGAACTTATTCTGGAAGCATTTCCGGCCAAAATACCTTTCTAAAAGATCTGAAATTTTACCAGGGTAATCTACATTCATGGGGGAATATTTGTTATGAAGAAGTCTTGGGCAGAATCTAAACTTTCGGTGGAGATAAAATTGAAGTAAATGAGTAGGAAATCCATCATCATCATCACCCAAAAACATTCCATGTTTTAGGGTGTAATCATCATGTTTTCTCCATCATTTCTCACACTAATCCACCATCATCATCACCCAAAAACATTCCATGTTTTAGGGTGTAATCATCATGTTTTCTCCATCATTTCTCACACTAATCCACCATCATCATCACCCAAAAACATTCCATGTTTTAGGGTGTAATCATCATGTTTTCTCCCATCTTCTTTGTCTCTCCATTTTCTTTCCATTTTCCTCTACACATTCCTTCATCCATTCCATCTTCTTTGTCTCTCCATTTTCTTTCCATTTTCCTCTGTACCAATTCCTTCATCCATTCCATCTTCTTTGTCTCTCCATTTCCTTTCCATTTTCTCTCAATCCTCTAGTGCATTCAATGTTTCAAGCAAGGGAGAAGAAGAAGAAGAAGGAGCCGTGAGCATCATCATCCATCCTCCACCTTGAAGCTTGCTTTCGAGATTCAAGAATCCATAACGTTTCATCCTTCATCCCCATCTCCATCTCACGGTGTAATTCAACTTCTTTCTTTGTAATCTTGCTTAGTTTCGTGAGAATTGTTTTTAGTTGACATTTTTGTTTGAACAAGGTTTATATTCTGAAATTTTATGATTGAATAAAGAATTTTGATTCTTATGTTGTGATTCCAAAGTTGCTTATGTGTGATTGTTCGATTGAATTTGCTTTATAGATATCTTTTGTATTTTAATCTTATGTGGTTCGAAACACTTAGGGTTTTGATATGAATGGTGCTAGGTTTAAGAACATGAAATCGACTTTTCGTTTTGTGTAAACTTGAATCAAAGTAGTAAAGGTTTTGAACAAAAATCGAATTCAATTGAAGAGGATTGCAATTAGGTGAACTTATTCATACTAAGTTATACACTTGAGTTGATAGCCTTTCTATGTGTGATAGGTTCATTCTTGTAGATTAATTAGCATAGTCTATGTGGTTCATTCTTGTACATGTGTTTTTATATTTTCTTTATTTTATTTATTTTAATTTTCAATTCTATAATTCTTAAAACCCTCCCCTCTTATTTTTGTTCACTTGTATATATTTATTTTTTATTTTATTTTTGTAAATAATACTTTTCTTTATTTGTTACACAATTACAGGTGTACCCTCAATCCCCGGATAGAACGATCCCTATTTGCTTATACTACTAACGATATTTCAGGGTTAAATTATGCGCTTGCTTTTAGCGCATCAGCAGGGTACCTCTTTGACCCTCAAAAAGGTCGCTCCCAAACGGGTTATGTCTTTACCATGGGAAGCAATGCGATATCTTGGAGGTCTACAAAGCAGACCCTTGTTGCTACTTCCTCAAATCATGCAGAGATTATTGCTCTACATGAAGCCGTGGATTGAGAAAGTTATCTGAACTCCCACGATTGTAGCAATCAGGGGGAGATATCGACATCAGGGGGAGTTATGATGTCTACATGTTCGATCTCGAAGAGTGAAGGACGTGTTGTGCTCTTTTTGTCCTTCGACCAGGGTTATTTTTGTCCCACAGGGTTTTTGTTACCAGGCAAGGTTTTTAACGAGGCAACGGATGAAGCGTCACCACCAAGTTTGAGCGGCACAAGGGGGAGTGTTGAAGGAATATCGATTTAGTGTGCCTTATCAAACTAGGAGTAGCAATAGGAGAGAACGTTCTAGATTTCTCAATCATACACGGATTGGTATATAAAGGGCTCTTATTCTCAATAATAATACACACAATTCTTTCTGCAATTTCTCTCGAATCTCTTTTTCCTTAAACAAAACCCATAAAGCTAGTACATAACAGTTAAGGTACAAACCCAACAGCAGAACAGGGCAGTATGGCATTCAAAAAAAATTCAAACCCAGTAAACAAAATTGATGCGCCTTACATGAATATGCAATTTAGATAAAATTCTATAATTTTCACTTCACCAAAAAACGCTTCAGACGATAGGTTTCAGACAACAAAATTCTTATTTTCTGTTGTCTTAACTTTTTCAACGTCTTCACAGTTCAGACAACATATAATTTTATTTATGTTGCCTTAATAGTATTAAAATCCATACTGGTTCAATTTTTTCGATTTTCTTGTAACTTCAAAAATTCAAGATAGATGGGTTCGGGTTCGAAATTGGAAGGCACATCAGCTCTGCCGATACGGCAACCCGTACACTAGGGATTCAAAGTCATTCAACTGATTAGGAAATTAAAACGGCGTACTGGAAACTCGCTCTCTAAGTAAGTTCAATTTCGGCTCTTATTTTCGTCTTCGAAATTCACCCATTTCATTGTTCTAGGTAATTATCTTGTTTGCTTTGTGTGATTTCTTGTTGGGTTTTGCTGCTAGTTAGTATATGAGGATAGTATTACGCTTTGGGAAGCTTAAGGAGTTGCGTTTTCGTATAGCATCTTATCTGACCCAGAGAAGAGGAACCATTTTTCTAGGAAAACTCGAAGCAATTTCACTTCCATCAGTTTTGGGCTACTCTTCCTCTTGTAATACATCTCTGTTTCTCACGTTTTCTACTTTAGTATTGTTAAGGATTTTTGAAATGTTCAATTTCTTCTGAAATTCGCAAGTTTTGTATACTAATTTCACTTCTGCGCTCTCTCAGGTACTACGTATTCTCCCTCTCTGCATTTTGGGTTTCATATTGTTCTTTCTTTTAGCTGAATCTGGGGTTAATTTCTTTTTGTTCTACATCTGGGTTTCACCTAGAAATCTGTAATTGTTAGCTGTACCAACAAAGTTTGTAACTAGAAGCATCCTTTTTTCTCTTGTTCAGTGAAGTATGATTCTACAAAATAAGATCACTGTTCATATAATCATACCTCATGTTGAGATACCTCCTTTAAACTGTCATGTAATTAGCAATGAGAATGTGGCATTTTTAATAGCTCAGTATACTTGATACCTGATGTAGAACAAAAACAGTATTAATGTAATAGGGATAGAGGATACCTTTCTTCACACCTAGAGAATCATTCGTAGAGAGAACTTAGAAAAATTCTGGCTTCGGATCA
Organism: Rosa multiflora; assembly: GCA_002564525.1. NCBI lineage: Eukaryota > Viridiplantae > Streptophyta > Magnoliopsida > Rosales > Rosaceae > Rosa > Rosa multiflora. Next base: position 293,074 of record BDJD01001622.1, read on the forward strand.
GCCTTTGGCATCACACCAAAGGTGCCTTGGAATCGCTTCAAGTCAACCCAGGCTTCACATTTCGCTAGTAACTTATCAATGGCAAAGAGAACTCAAATAACATCAAACTGAATATGCATTTGGGAATTACATTGATTACATAGTGCAGGACAACCTCTTAATTGCATGGTGTGGTTAGCATATGGATGGACTTATTTGTTACAATCTGAACTTGGCTCCTGGATTACTTCTCTTAATCCTGGAAAGGGTTTCTGAAAGAATAAATGTATCTTGTGTTTCTCCTGGATGCTTAATTTCCTGTATTCTTGGATTTAGGTGGTCGACGATGTTGTTTCTTCAAGAAACATTACTGACAGAACAATGCCCTCGAGCAGCTCATGGAGTTCACATCTCATCTCTACAAATTTCTTGCGCCTGATGTGACTTTGATAACAGATTTTTGCTACTGTAGAGTTTGGCCTTAAAGCCATTCTTATGAGTGCCCCCCCAGCTCTCTTCTCTTATGTGGTATCTCTCTCTCTCTCTCTCTCTCTCTCTCTCTCTCTCTCTCTCTCTCTCTCTCTCTCTCCCCTAAATATGTAGCTGTTATCTTTTGTTTTCTGGCATAGTTATGTCAAACTATTTACAAATGTTTGATCTAGTTCTATTGGACGCTATAGAAATACGGACATTGCTCCATGTTGCCAGACTACTGAGTAAACTTGAGAAACTCTTCCCATTAATCTTCTCCTTTTTCCTTTGTTCAATTTTTCTCATAATTCCTTCTGATGCTGCATCACTATGAATTTTCAGTTTTCACATATGCCTGTTGTGCATTGGTATGCTGATTATAGGTGCGTGTAGATGCATGATGTCTTGCATGATGGCAAATCCTAAGGCCTTTCGTTACTTTAAACTTGGCATGACCCTAATTTGGTTTGAATCTTTACTTATCCCTATACTCCTGTAAGTTCAGAACTTCAGATTATAACATCTGATATTATAATATTCTCAATGGAACAAATACATTATCCTTCATGATGCCTAATGACTACTTGTCATGTGTATTGGATAGTTGGGCTGCTATATCATATTCATAAGGTTGAATATGTCCTCAACATCCCTCATACTTTGTATGGAAATTTTTTAGTGACAACAGTATCCCGTATTTACTCATATTTGTTCATAGACTGCAAGATTAGTCTTCACTGGTTCTTTTGATCATACTAAGAAAAGTGAAAATTTTCCCTGAAAATGTTCCAGAGTGGTGAAAAGCTGTCAAGTTTTATCATGTGGGCAATTTCCAGTGCTGTAGAACTTCATTCCAATGAATCTCATCAATGTTTCACTACTATTCCAAGATTAGTCTTCATTGAATGTTTTACACGCACACACTGAACATGCATGACAACTAGATTTACACTTGACACTCTACATGATTTTCTGGTTCAAGTTTCTTGCATGATAATGGAACTGTCCAATAGTCTGTCCTTTTGATGCTCTTTGTGCTCAAATGGTTGCTAGCCATCTGTTTTCTATTGCTATCTGTTGCAATTCGAGCCATCTATGATGCATAACAACCTAATCCTGCTGTTTTTTTTGTCATGACTGTAGATGAAGAAGTTGCACTGCAAAATCAAGAATGTCGAAGAACTAGTGCTGCTGATGGAGAAGGAATATGCTTGGTGGGTGTGATTGTTCGAATGCAAGATTGGTGAAACCATTGTTCATGCTCATGCCAAAAGTTTTTTCATACCAATTTGAACTTCTCTTATGTTGACATCTCCGATTCTGGAATACCTTTGAAACCTTTCCGTTTTCATGTCTCACATATGTACACAACTGGATCAGTCATTCGCACATGTAGAACAACATTAACATTTGCAGCAATTTCAGTTTCAGCAACAGCAGTAGTAGCTTATTCCTTGGCATTTCTATAAATATATGGCAGAATGAAATATCAGAATTTGAATGATGTATTGTGGAGCTCTTAAATTATTGGCAAGGTGTGTAATTCAAAGAAATACAGCCCCTAGATTATGTCCTCCTACGTTAGTCAAAAGAAAATGATCGATAGAAACTACTAGAAGCATAGCTAATTAAAGAAGACGATGAGAAGGAAAGTGGACAGCATGACAATGGGACCGTTTTAATATAAGTCAAGGGTAAGAGAATTCGAAATTACCCTGGATATTTCTGTGTGTTCTGCAAAGATCACGATATCATCACAAGCATCGCAAACAATTTAAGCCATATCTTCAGTAGGAATTATTAAAGTAGCTGACAATTGTAGCCTGTAACAAGCAGTAGAACACATATGCTAGAAGATCAAATGGTGGCAATAAACTGGATCCACCAATAAATGGTGGCAATAAATCGTTTTGATTCTCAGGGCCGGGTCTTCGTCAGCCCAGGTCTTCGTCCACTTTGCCCGAAGCATGCTTGACTGCAAGATTGACTCTCAGGGTCATTGTCGGCCCAAGTCTTCGTCGACTTAGGCCACAGTACAGAACACTTGAAAACGACCACAAATCTCATGGAGGATTTTGCCAATTCCACTTTATAAAAGCCACCATAACCATTAAGTGTTTTTCACTTAACCTCAGCCAAAATGAAAACTCTGCTACCTTTCTTCCTTTTCTTGATCACACTCTGGGTCAGTATCATCATCCCAGCAGTTCACAGCCAGTGTATTAAAGACCAGCAACTATCATTGCTCCAATTCAAGAAAAGCCTCGTGTTCCATGCTTCTTTCCATCATTCTTCCAAGCTTATTTCTTGGAATGCAAGGACTGATTGTTGTTCTTGGGTGGGCGTCACTTGCAGCCGTAATGGGCGTGTTCTGGGTCTTGATGTAAGCAGCGAACATATCAGAGCTGGAATTGACAATTCCAGCAGTCTCTTCCATCTTCAGTATCTTCAAAGCCTCAATCTGGCGGACAACCGACTTGGCAATTACTCTCAATCAATTCCATCCGCCATAGGAGATCTCCTGAACTTGAGGTATCTGAATTTATCTCTTAATGATTATTCAGGGCAAATTCCCATCGAGATTTCTCGCTTGTGGAGGTTGGAAGTTCTTGATTTTTCTAACGATTGGGGCCTTGGAAGTCCAAATTTACACATGTTGGTTCACAACTTCACAGAGCTTAGAGAGTTATATCTTGATGGTGTCCAAATATCAGAACAGGGGAGGGAGTGGTGCCGAGCCATATCAGATTCCCTTCCTAACCTTAGGGTCTTGAGCATGTCCAAGTGTGATCTCTCAGGCCCTTTTCTCCAGTCCCTTGCTAAGCTTCGGTCTCTATCCGTGATTAGGTTGGACGGGAACAATATCTCTGCGCCAGTTCCAGGATTCTTTGCCAACTTTTCAAACTTGACTATCTTGAGTCTCCAGGGATGCAACTTGCATGGAACATTTCCCAAAGAGATCTTTCAGTTACCTTCTCTACAAAGTATTGACCTTTCAGATAATGACCAACTTGATGGTTCCTTGCCAGAATTCTCAAGGAATGGATCTCTACAGTACCTGCATCTAAGCCAGGCAAACTTTTCAGGGTTATTGCCAAATTCTATTGGCAATCTCAAAATGTTGTCCATCATAGATATTGGTGATTGCAAGTTCACCGGACCGATCCCCAAGTCAATGACAAACCTTACACAATTGGTTTCTTTGTGGATTGGAAGGTTCAATTCCATCATTCAGTGGGGCCAAGAATGTGGTCCGCATAGACCTTTCCAACAACAATCTAACAGGTACTATTAATTCCACTCACTGGAGAAACCTTACTGAGCTATCTTATATCAGTTTGGGATCCAATAAGCTCGATGGGAATATCCCAGCATCTCTGTTTTCTCTTCCCCTGTTGTATCGTCTAGATCTTTCCAGCAATCAATTCTCTGGTCCATTCCCGGAAATTTCTAATGTGTCCTCCTCCTTGCTGAATGGTCCTGATCTTGAACTTGATTTGAGTAGCAACAATCTCGAAGGGCCACTGCCTATGTCTATCTTTAGCTTGCGACGTCTTACCGCTCTAGATCTTTCTTCAAATAATTTAACTGGCTCGTTTCCTCTTGATGGTCTACACCAGCTGAGAAATCTTTCTGAACTTGATCTCTCACACAATAACTTGTTTCTTACCCATGATTATACCAATTTCTCATATTCCTCATTTTCTCAGCTCTCTGACTTGACGTTGGTGTCATTGAAATTGAGAACATTTCCTAATTTCTTGAGAAATCAATCTTACTTGCGAAATTTGGACCTTTCAGATAACCAGATAAATGGCAAGATACCCTACTGGATTTGGAGTCTTAGTGATCTTAGTTACCTAAATCTTTCTTGCAACTCCCTAGATTCTCTAGAAGTTCTTTCATACAATCTCAGTAACTTAGTGTACCTTGACCTCCATTCCAACCAGTTTCATGGGCAAATCCCAATTTTTCCATCACTTTACAGTGTCTATTATCTAGATTTCTCGAGAAATTATTTCAGCTCTTCCATACCGAGTACCACTGGAGATATGCTTGGATACACTCGATTCTTGTCGCTTTCGAGCAATAACCTCAATGGGATCATTCCAGAATCATTATGCAATTCACAATTTCTTAGGATTCTTGATCTGTCCAGTAATTCTTTGAGTGGCACGGTTCCCCGGTGCCTGACTACAATGAGCACGCTCGAAGTACTCAATTTAAGGAGAAACAATCTTACAAATGTTAATGAATTCTCTCATAATTGCAGTTTAGCAACGCTAGACATCAGTGGAAATCAAATTCAAGGCCAGTTTTTAAAGTCTCTTGTCCACTGCACCCAGTTAAAGGTTTTAAATGTTGGAAACAATCTTATAGCAGAAGCATTTCCATGCTTTTTGAGAAACACATCCACCTTGCGTGTCCTTATCTTGCGATCCAATAAATTCTATGGGCGCATTAGATGTCGCAAGACTAATGGCACTTGGCCAGTACTTCAAATCATAGACTTAGCTCACAACAATTTTTGTGGTGAAGTACCTGGAACAGCTTTGACAACTTGGCAGGCGATGAGGACTAGCAAAGATAATGCCCCATGGAAGATCAGTAACCTTCAATTTGGTTACAATGGAGCTTATTATAAAGAAGATACCGTCATGGTTAGCAACAAAGGTGTCAAGATGGAGCTGGTCAATATTTTAACAATCTTCACCTTTATTGACTTCTCATGCAACAAGTTCAACGGATCAATACCCGAGGACATTGGAGAACTCAAATCATTGTATGCCCTCAACTTGTCCAACAATGCTTTCACAGGTGCAGTTCCATCATCATTAAGTAACTTGAGTGAGCTAGAATCTTTGGACCTCTCGAAAAACAAACTGAGCGGTCAAATCCCACTGGATCTTACAAAACTCACTTTCCTTGAATTCTTGAATCTCTCATATAATCAATTGGTCGGGAGGATACCAAGCCGTGCTCAATTTTCAACATTTGATGCAGCTTCCTTCCAAGGTAACAAAGGATTATGGGGGCCTCCTTTAACAGCAGATAATGGAACATGGTTCTCTTCACCAAAGCTCGAAGGAAATCATTCAAATCCTGGACATGAGATTGATTGGGATATTATCTGTCCTGAAATTGGATTTACATGTGGGTTTGGCATTGCCATCGGGTCACTTTTGTTTTGCAAGAGATGGAGGAAATGGTATTACAGAGCTATGTATAACATGCTTCTTGTTGTAGTATATATGAGTCATATTGTATGAATCATGTTGTATGAGTCATAGTATGAATCATAGTATAAATGTCTATATCATGTAATAAGTACTTGAGTGTATAGATAGGTACTTGAGTGTATAAACATAGGTACTTGAGTGTATGAAGACTTGTGTGACATGCTTTATACCAAGAGGCAACAAGCATGGCAGATTTCATCATTGAAGGCAAATATGTGGAGCTGCAGCCCTCAATCAACCAAGAGAAGATTGTTACCAAATTGAGTTTCTCTTAGAGCTTTCACACTAGCTATGTATTCCTATAAATACACTCCTTTGTGAGAAGATTAATACACTTGAATCTTCATTCTCTCTGCAACATTACTCTCTCCTCTCTCTCTGTTAATTTATGCTTGTCCTTAAACACGTTATCAGCACGAGCTCCTAGCCCTTGCTAGCCATACCGTGCGCTGCCCCTACGCTAGTTCCTGTGCAGATCAGCCTGCGTACACGCCCCGAAACATCTTGTTCAGGACCTCTAATCAAAATACTTTCTTCATAAAAGTTGTTCATATATGTCTTTTATATCTGACCTCAAAATTTCAGCCATGTTGAAGTCGTTTTGAGATATGTACACCATTTAAAGTGGGAGCTGTTCAGCATGCTCGTCCCTGTGCAGATCAACCTGCTTTCACACCGAGAAACGTCCTTTTAGGGACATCTAATCAAAATACTTTCTTCATAAAAGTTGTTCATATATGTCTTTTATATCTGACCTCAAAATTTCAGCCATGTTGAAGTCGTTTTGAGATATGTACACCATTTAAAGTGGGAGCTGTTCAGCATGCTCGTCCCTGTGCAGATCAACCTGCTTTCACACCGAGAAACGTCCTTTTAGGGACATCTAATCAAAATACTTTCTTCATAAAAGTTGTTCATATATGTCTTTTATATCTGACCTCAAAATTTCAGCCATGTTGAAGTCGTTTTGAGACATGTACACCATTCAAAGTGGGAGCTATTCAACATGATCGTTCCTGTGCAGATCAACCTACTTGCACGCCGAGAAACGTCATTTTCAGGACATCTAATCAAAATCATTTCTTCATCAAAGTTGTTAATCTCTGTCTCTTGTATCTAATCTCCAAATTTCAGCCCTGTTGGAGCAGTTTTGAGACCTGTATAACATTTAAAGTGGGATCTGTTCAGAAGCGAATTTGCTCCGAATTTCAACAAGTAAGTTATAGATTAAAGTTCCCGTTTTTTGAGTTTTTATTCCTTTCTCTTCTTTTCGGGGACTTGTAATCTAAAAGCGGAATCGTGGGGATTCACGCTAAACGAACTAAGAGCGTTCGTAATCTATGAACTAAGAGTGTTCATAATATTCGGACTAAGAGCGTCCGTAAGTATCAATTTATCAACTAAAAGCGGAATCGTGGGGATTCACGCTAAACGAACTAAGAGCGTTCGTAATCTATGAACTAAGAGTGTTCATAATATTCGGACTAAGAGCGGCCGTAAGTATCAATTTATCAACTAAAAGCGGAATCGTGGGGATTCACGCTAAACGAACTAAGAGCGTTCGTAATCTATGAACTAAGAGTGTTCATAATGTTCGGACTAAGAGCGTCCGCAAACATCATTATTTTGGTCTAATCCAAATATTATAGGAAATAAATTTCTTGGTAGCATAGCTCGGAAATCTTATTATTTTAGTTTTTCGTGGAAGTTTAAACTCCGAAACTAATATATTCTCTCTTCCTATTTTTCAGGATGTCGAATGAACCTAGACTCGACTTTCCAATACTTGACTCAACAGGCTCGGAATACCATGGCTGGGTAACCGACGTTGAGAATCATCTCACTGCAAATTAAAGGGATATTGCCCATAATACAGGCACCTATCCAGGGCCTTGTGTTCCAATGAACACCCACAAAGCATGCTTAAGCACTTATCTTGATACGACGCCACATGGATAAAGCTCTCAGATTAGAGTACATGTCGATCAAGGATGCAAGAGACATATGGGTAGCGCTAGAAGAGCGCTTTGGCAATATCCAAATTCCCTCCTCCCTGACTTGAAGATTTAGTGGAACAATATGTGCCGTGGAGGTCACACCATGAGACGTGGTAGTAGCAGCAACCCTCCTAGGGAATATCCACAATGTGGACAACCTGCACCTCAAATGAAGGGAGGTTACCACAATGACATGTGTTATCGATGTGGATCAATTGAGCATTGGTTCAAGCAATGCCATGCAAGTACCCAACTAGTTGCAAGCTACAAGGGGTATATGCAATTGAGAGAGCAAGAAACCAATCATGCTGAAGATGAAAATATCAATCTTGCTGAAAATAAAGATGGTGAAGATAACACTCTCACCACTAAGGACCTCAAAGCTGCAAATAAAGAGCACGAAGATGCCGCAGACTTTGATTAGAATAGTCTTTTTCTATTTTCCAATAAAACGGCAAATGTGCCTTAGTCAATAAATGACAATTGTATTGACTCTTTCTCATGTGGTGTACCCAATGAAGCATGATGTCTAGGAAAGTAATTGAGATCAGGGTATTTAAGCGAGCCTCGCTCCACCAACATCTCTCTACTTCCCTGGTCATATTTCATTGGAATTACCAAACGGATTGAGCAATTACAAATTGTATAAGTTTGATTGTATTTTGGAATAGACTTTGGAAACTTTGATGTAATCATTGACTATTTTCCATATTAATAAAGTGTCGCATTATTATTCAATGTCATGGACATGTGTTAATTTCCGAACTTTATTACTTGAAAGATATAAAAGCCAATGGTTTTCATGTGAAAACACATTGTAAGAATGGACAAGAGTTCCTTTGCATCGCCTCTAATGACTACGGACATAAACGAGTATTAGAGAAACTTATGTGTCGCTCTAGTGGGTTGCATGCAACCACTATTCGAGTCATTGAATCAAACCATGTCATAAGAGATGACTTATGGGATTCTGACACATATAGGCTTTGGCAAGACCGTTTGGGATATCCAGGTCATGATATGATGTTCCGTATATTAAAGACTTCACGGACATCCATTCCTCAAAACGAAAAAAAGTACGAACCAAAGATTGGTCTAAAGAGTTACTTCGTTTTGCAAAGCTTGCTTTTTAGCAAAAGATAGGGTCGAGACCATCCTATGCAAAGGACACTAAATAAAATATACCATTCTTGCAAAGAATTCTTGCAAAGAATCCAAGGTGATATTTGTGGACTTATTCAACCAACTTGCGGACGTTTAAATATCTCATGATGTTGGTTGACACGCAAACACACTGATCACGTGTTGTGCCATTATCCACCTGTAAAAGCTACGTATGCTATACTCCTAGCACAAATCATATGACAATGGGCTCACCCCCTAGATTCATCCTTCAGTCAAATAGATTTGACTATGCTAGAGAGTTTTTACATCGAAGACTTTCGATGGTTATTGCAAAGGGACTGATGTTAGACATCACATTCCCATATACACGCCCAAAACGCTGTTACAGCGCCTATGGTAGGTCCTTACAAATAAGTGAGCAACTTCGTTGGATTTGAGACTCCAACAACCGTCCGCCACTTAATGCCCTTGCAAGGCGATCTCTTTCCCATTTGATTTACGGATGTCACTTTGATGAGACAGTCTTCCCATCGTTAGGGGGAGATAAGAACTCGAATGTTCAGCAGGAACGACAGGAATTGTCGTGGTCTGTCCCCACTATGTCTCATCTCGATCCCTATTAAAAGTGACGAGATCACACACATTTGCTGCAAAAATGCCTGCAAGGAAGGACGTCCCTATAAGAGGACGTAGCACCACCCTACACAGAGGTAGGCAAGGCGCCAACGCCATAGAAAGTGGCACTCTGGTGTTACAGGCCATGGCCCCAGCTAAGATGCGTGGGAAGCCTGTGCATTCGAAGGATACTTTGGCACAATCCTTGGATCATCGACACTCAAACATCCGTCTTATGAGTATCTTCCGGATTATGGTTATCATTGGGGGACGCCTCAACGTTAAAACCTATTTCTGAGAATATAGAGCTCTATGAAAATTACACTAGTGTACATAAGACGTGGAAAAGAAACTCCATCATAATTGATGATGTATTTGCGCATTTTGATGCACATGAGTTTGTTGAGATCGATGATTTCGAACCACGCTCCGTTGAAGCATGAATACCAACGTAGAGAAATTTGGCCTAAATGGAAAGATGCGATCCAGGTTAAGTAAGATTCTCTAAACGAAGAGGAAGGTCTTTGAGCCAGTGATGCCAAACACCTCCTTACATAAAACCTATTGAATTATGGGTCTTCGTTAGAAAGTGTGTTGAGAAAAAGATATGGTAATCTCGCCTTATGGCGCAAGGCTTCTCACAAAAACACTCTGGTATTGACTATGAAGAGACATATTCTCTCGTAATGGATGTCATTACACTCCACTACCCTGTCAGTTTGGTAGTTTCCAAATAACTGAACATGCAGCTTATAAAAAGTGGTCACTATGTATCTATGTGGGGATCTAGATACAAAATATACATGAAAGTTCATAGTGAAACTTTGGTTACCCAAATCAAGTGGCTCTAGTCCACGGAGAGCGTTTGCAATAGAGTTGAAACACTCACTAAATGTGACTACTTGATTGGGAAGGGATATGCCCGCGCGTTTCCATAACAAGTTTCGGATTCTATCGCGGTTGTCATGTTAGACATGACCTTCATTTGAAGCCCTTAAAGAGTTAAGGGAAACCGCTGAACACTTGAAATCCGAGTTTGAGATGAAGGATTTTGGGGGAACACGATTATGCCTCAGTTTGGAACTTGAGCATCGTGTTGATAGATGCTTAGGCATTTTGACAAAAGTCAAACCTTCAAGCACCCCATAATCATTCGTAGTCTTGATCATAAAAAGGATCCTCTCCGTCTGAAGGATGATCAGACGAAGATGTGCTAGAGGCAGAAGTGCGAATAAGCGCATTATTGTACTTAGCTCAATGCACAAGACTAGACATCTTGTTTTAACATAAACTTGTTAGCTAAAGGTATAGCTCTGCGCCAACGCGACACCATTGGATTGGTGTAAAAGATATCTTTCGGTACTTGAAATGTACGATTGATATGGGCTTATTCTATCCCTACAAAGAGATGATGGAATCAGACCCATCACACACCAGAAACACCGCCAAACGCTGGCCTGCGTTTCCTATCTCTACCCCAAAATGACATAAGTGTTTTTGGAAGGTTTTGCTGATATTGGGTATCTGTTGACCCATACAAAGGCCTCCCCAGAATGGTGAAGTGTTCACCATGGGTAAAGACGGCGATATCTTGAAGGTCTACAGAATAGACCTTAGTCGCTATATCTTCGAACATTGCAGAGATAATTGCTCTTCACGAAGTAGTTCGTGAATGTATATGGACTGGATCCATAGTTACGCATGTTCGAACAATTGTGGTTTGAAGTTTACCACAGATGAGCCTATAAGCATTTAAGATAATGCTGCTTATTTTGAAACAAATGAAGCAAGGCTGCATGGAAAGTGACAACATCAAGCATAAAATCAGCAATAACAGACTCTCCTCAAAAATCAATAAAGAGGGGGAGATGTCTACATATATGGTCTCGAAACGTGAATAGTGTGTTGTGCTCTTTTTCCCTTTTGACCGAGATTATTTACTCGGCAAGGTTTTTAAAAGAGGCAACGAGAGAAGCACCACGTTTGGGAGACACAAAGGAGATGTTGAAATCAGGGGGAGTATCCAGAAGCATACCCGTTTTGATTCAACATATATGCTTTTGCTCATCTTTTCCCTTCGACCACGGGTTTTTCCCACTGGGTTTTCCGGGCAAGGTTTTGTTGCAGCAACTCTATTTGCATCCCTCTCGTAGACATATTACCTACTTATGATGCTGATAAAAAGACTCCACTTATCTCCGAAGCTGTGATATTACTACTCCACACTCATGCGCGTTGTGCTCTTTTTCTCCTTCGACCAAGGTTGTTTTTCCCACAGGGTTTTTATTACTTGGCAAGGTTTTTAACGAGGCAACTTAGAAGCGCAAGGCCTAGACAATACTATTGACATGAAATATCCAAGGGGGAGTGTTGTAGTATATATGAGTCATATTGTATGAATCATGTTGTATGAGTCATAGTATGAATCATAGTATAAATGTCTATATCATGTAATAAGTACTTGAGTGTATAGATAGGTACTTGAGTGTATAAACATAGGTACTTGAGTGTATGAAGACTTGTGTGACATGCTTTATACCAAGAGGCAACAAGCATGGCAGATTTCATCATTGAAGGCAAGTATGTGGAGCTGCAGCCCTCAATCAACCAAGAGAAGATTGTTACCAAATTGAGTTTCTCTTAGAGCTTTCACACTAGCTATGTATTCCTATAAATACACTCCTTTGTGAGAAGATTAATACACTTGAATCTTCATTCTCTCTGCAACATTACTCTCTCCTCTCTCTCTGTTAATTTATGCTTGTCCTTAAACACTTCTAAAGATATTCCCTCAGCTAGAACAAAGATTTGGTCATCACAGGAGACATGTTTATGCACATCAAAGGTACTGGAGACGTTGAAATGGTTGTGAGGAGCAATGCACCTGACTACTTGTTGGCCTCCGTTTTCTAATAAGGACAAAGATTTGTGCTTTGTTTCTGTGTATTTTCCCGTATGCTGGACTCACTCTTTCAATTTGTAACATGTAAAAAATAAATTTGTCGCAAACTTGCTCAATATTTGCCTGTGATGTGTGAAAAGAATGTGCTCGAACTGTCATATTTGTAACAATGTGCTCGAAAACATTTTATGAACTGATATTCAAACTTCATTTAAGAATATTCAAAGCTCCCTTATTATAGCTTGCGAAAAATTGTATGTGGCATAAACAGAATTAGAAAGCAAGGTTTAATGTCGAACTATAGAAGTAGTGAATGTCGGAAAAGGATTGCTAGAAATTATTAAAAGCTTAAACTAGAGATTGATATAATTTGTTCTTCTCATGCATCTATTGCGCACAAAAGGTTCATTCAGAACATTTGTGGACTAGGAGGCCATGTATGAAGCAACTCTTTGTCACCACAACATTTCTGGACAAACGTGAGCATTTGCATTTACCATTACCACAGTAATTTTTTTTTTTCCTCCCCCCCCCACACAAAAATGAAAAATCCAACAGAAGGTATATTCCTCGTTCCAACCACATTATCCAGTTAATTACTATTGAAAAACTACTAAAGAATGCGACCCTCTCGATTAGAAACAGCAAATATCATCGTTCTGCTTCAGATTATTGTTTAAAATTATTTATCTTTATATTCATCGTTTTGACAGACATGAGGCTAATGAGACGATCAGTAACTGTCTAAGATTTGGGTCATGAGCATTTCATTCTCAAACATGTAGAAACTTGAAGCTTCTTGGGATAAAAGATAAGTCTCTTCTAGACCACTTTTTAACAACATTTTTACGCCAATCAATAAGTATGGGTGAAATTGATGAGTATTCCTCAGTATTACGATAATGAAGCAATTTACAAAACCTTCATGGGTTCATGGCATCAAGACTTGATCACCGGTCACAATTCAACCGTCAATCTGACACCATCTCCAAATGAAATTGGAGAAATACCAAGCGTCTGAACTAGCTTAGATATATCCATGGATATGTCAGCAGGAGACGCAATTCCATGATCAACCTGAAGAAGAACATGACAGTGAAATATTGTAAGATAGAGAAATATTGTATAAATATATAAATCGGCTACTACGGCAACATAAAGAACGAAGCTTTTTAATCGACAAACTGACCCGGTGACCTGCAAACTAATCCTAATCGACTTGCTGCTCTTATTCCAACTCTCCCCCAAGGAGCTTAAAAAACGATAGGCTTTCGTTGGCAACCATACACAACAGATCGTTATCCTATTAATTGGTAGAAAGAGGAGAAAGCATATGGCTGGCCATTCTAGTTGCATGTTTCGATCAAATAGGAGATGTCCAGACAAGGGAAAAATGAAAACCAAGTCAGAATGCAACTTGAAACTGAAGGGTCATGTATTAGTATTTCCGATATAAAAGTGTTGAAGTTGAACGCCACTATCTCAAACATAATAGAACACTAGAAAATGTAGCAAAGTATACATACCGATGATGCAGATACAGATTTAATTAATGAGAGGTTGAATCCCCTTATATCAGCAACCGTCCCAGCCATTTGAACACAGGATACCATGTCTGGTCCACCAACATCAGTAGCAATTTTCTATGCTTAGCCTCTGCAAAAATTTCCATGAATATCAGCACAATGAAAATACAAGTGAAAGTACTTCTCAATAGGAAGTAGAAAAATAACGGTAGTCTCCTGATAGCCCACGAACAAAAACATTCAATGAAAAAGAAAAATATTGCAGTTATGAGTATAGAAACTTCATACCTGATATCCATGTCTTGGACAAAGCAAGTATGATTGGTATGATGTCCCTTACATAAACAGGACATCAAAACTCAGCATGAATTGACAAATGGTTTCTAATTCGATCATATGGGTTTCTAAAGCTCCTCCATAAAATATCTCTTCACACCTCACCCCTCAATGAGTTTTGATCTGAAATTCAACTACCCCTTCAAAGAAATTCACTTGCAGCCTAACCTATATTTTTGATTTTGCACATACTCAGTTTTAGCTCCAAAGTGTTTCATCTTTTGACATCCAAAATTATCAGTCTGATAAGTCATACAGCATTACCAGCCAAAACAGTCCCACTCCAATCCTTAAAAATCAATCATCCTACACCAAACTTGCAAAACCAAATGTAACTTTTCAAACAGATAAGGTCCCAAAAAAACCCAATTCCAAGTCTTTCTAGTAATCATGGACACAGACTAGTTGCCTAATCGATATTTCAATTGTCAATAATAACTTTCAAAGTTGCCCATTCATCTATGACATTCCATCACAATGCCTGGCATGGTTCCTTTTATGCACCTGCGGCCGCTGAATGGGGTTATGTGTGAGCCACCTGATTCAGGTCGGACAGATGGCCGCTAAGGAGCAGCAAGAGCACTGTAACTGTCAACATTAGTCGTTATGGGTGCAGGGGTCTGTGAGCAGGGTGGATAGGAGAAGACTCTGCTGCTTTGAGGGTCTGGGTAACAGTGCGTAGTGGAGTACACCAGCTTAGGTGGAGAGGTTAGATGGTTCTGGACTTCAAACCTTGGGAGTGCAGTAGTGATGATAGTAAAGGGTCCATGTAGTTTTGAAATAAAAAGAAAGAAAAACATACACAACATTGAAAATTAGTAAAAATGAAAGGGAGTGTGAGGAGTAATAGAGAATGCGAAAAGCACTACCCAAAAGTAAAACCATTTCTAGTCTTAAGGTTTCCGACACTAGTAGCTTGTCGTAGATATTCAAAGCATTCAAGACAGCAAAAGATTTAATCTTCAAATGCAAAGTAAGTTCAAAAAGTATGTCAACTGAAGCCTACTAAAGTGAAGACGACAACTAGGGAGTGACATCTGGAGGATTGATCTTAACCGCAGGGTATAATGGGTACGTCCTCCAGGTTAGCGATCTTCATACCTGATATCCATGTTTTGGACAAAGCAAGGATGATTGGTACGACGTCCTTTACATAAACAGGGCATCGAAACTCATCATGAATTGATAAATGGTTTCTTATTTGATCATATTGGTTTCTAAAGCTCATCCTTAAAATATCTCTTCACACCTCACCCCTGAATGAGTTGAGATCTGAAATTCAACCACCCCTTCAGAGAAATTTACTTGCAGCCTAAATTATATTTTTGATTTTGCACATACTCAGTTTTAGCTCCAAAGTGTTTCATCTTTTGACATCCAAAATTATCAGTCTGATAAGTCATACAGCATTACCAGCCAAAACAGTCCCACTCCAATCCTTAAAAATCAATCATCCTACACCAAACTTGCAAAACCAAATGTAACTTTTCAAACAGATAAGGTCCCAAAAAAACCCAATTCCAAGTCTTTCTAGTAATCATGGACACAGACTAGTTGCCTAATCGATATTTCAATTGTCAATAATGTCTTTCAAAGTTGCCCATTCATCCATGACATTCCACCACAATGCCTGGCATGGTTCCTTTTATGCACCTGCAACCGCTGAATGGGGTTATGTGTGAGCCACCCGATTCAGGTCGGACAGATGGCCGCTAAGGAGCTGCAAGAGCACCGTAACTGTTAACATTAGTCGTTATCAGTACTGGGGTCTGTGAGCAGGGTGGGAAGGAGAAGACTCCGCTGCTTTGAGGGTTTGGGTAACAGGGCATTGTGGAGTACACCAGCTTAGGTGGAGAGGTAGATGGTTCTGGACTTCAAACCTTGGGAAAGCAGTAGTGATGACAGTAAGGGGTCCGTGTAGTTTTGAAATGAAAAGAATGAAAAACATACACAACATTGAAAATTAGTAAAAATGAAAGGGAGTGTGAGGAGTAATAGAGAATGCAAACAGCACTACCCAAAAGTAAAACCATTTCTAGTATTAAAGTTTCTGACACTGGTAGCTTGTTGTAGATATTGAAAGCATTTGAGATGGCAAAAGATTTTATCTTCAAATGAAAAGTACAACAACTAGGGAGCAAAGTCCGTCCTCCAGATGATCTTAACCGCAGGGTATAATGGGTACGACCTCCAGGTTAGAGCATCATCACTTTCTGAGAATTCTATATACCAGCATCTTCTAAATTCTATTTCAAAACATTATTCAAATCCCAATTTTTGATTGGCTGCTACCACCGAATTTTAGTTGTTCATCTACTTCAAGATTTCAGTCACTACATTAACAAAAACTCATCTGTTTGCTCGATGCTACAGTATATTGTAGAGCAAGACCCTTTCAGTAACAAGTTGACAAGCCTAAAGCCCCAGAACAAGATGACAATGATAAAACACTGACAACCCCAGATCAGCACCCTATTCCCCACAAATCACAACGGAACCTGACTATCACACTAAGTACTATCTAGAAACCACGAAACAATTCTCGATACATGTACTTAATTAGTTATGTACTCATTTCCACGAATCAAAAATCTAAACCTCAACTAAAGAAAAACAATATCTAACAGCCTCAGTTTCAGTCGAGCTTAGAGTTCATCTGGGCCCTAATTTCACAATCCAAAACCCAATCTTCACCTACAACACAAGATCCAAACTTTACCATCTCTTAGGTTCCTACATTTCTAAAACAGAAATCCAAAGTCGAAACCAAAAGAGAAAGGAGATGAACTGAGGTGAAGTGAACGAACCTCGAGCTCGGCAGATTTCATGGCGATGGGAATGCAGATGAGGAAGACTCCGAACATGGCGAAGGCCGTGTTGCGCTTCCAGTGCTTGGGCCTGCAGTAGGGCCCACCGCTCATGCTCCACACCTTCGCCCTGAAGTCTCCGCCGTGGGCCCCTTCGCCGTGCGCATGCTCGCCTCCTCCCATTTGCTCCGATCACCAACTCTCTTTCTCTGTCACATCAGAAAACCAAAAATTAAAAACAGTGAAACCCTAATTGGGTCGTGAATAGAAGCAGTGGAATCGTAAATTGGGATTGGGGAATTGAAGGAGTGGAGGTGAGCTCAACCTGAACGAAGACGACAATGAGCTTTGCTTTGGGGCTTTTGCTTTGGATTTAGTGTACTATGGGTGTTTGTAGATTCGGGTCGGGTATGGAGTTTCGGGTTGGCCGGTGGAGTTTTAACGGCGCAAGTGCGTGTTTGTCCAAAAAAAATTTCAATTTTTTCCGCATAGTTTTTTATGATCAGCAAAGACTCTTCTCGCGCCACAGAAAATACTACATTATATAAAATTTCTCATCCACGATTCTATTTTATATATTACTATTTTATAAAATTTCTCATCCACGATTCTACATTATATATTACCATTTCAAATCGTAGCTTGTCCTAGAGAACCTTTGCAGTTTGAAGTTTGTGAATTCATGTTCAAAGCTTCTCGGCTAGTTAAGCTTTAGAGATTGATCGGGCTAGCAATTTATAATTCATACTTTGTACCAATCAGCTATCTTACTCATGAAGATTTGAAGCTCAAGCTTTTCTCAAATTTGGGGTATGATTTTCAAGGTTTGAACTCATGGGAGTCAAAAATGCAGTCGTCCATACTCCATTCTTTCGTAGACCTTTCTTCATAGAGTAAAAACAGCTAATCAGTCCATATCTTCATTTGTTAGACCTTTCTTTCTATTATTATTTATTCATTTTGTTTTGAATTAATTTGCTTCTTGTTTTTTCAAGGTATATATGTAGTCATCATACACAGGATCAAACCAAGGTAATGGATTAGAAACTATAAGGCAGTTGGCCTCGAATTACAATCACATATATAATGTTTAATCATAACAGAAATTTCAATAATTAGGTTCAATGCTAATATATGAGTGCAGTTTGTAGACAAATGAACGTCACGACAAGAATTGCAAGTAAGAGTGTAATCTTGAAAAAATAAAAGCAATATAAAAGAAGGAGATTACTGGCTTGATTTTCCAACTGAGACTTGCAAATGCAATGGACTAAAGACAGATTTCATCATGCCCTTGTGCTTGCAGTTCAGTGGGTGTCCATCTTCTAGAATACAACAATCTATGATGCAAAATTAAAGCTCTATAATTTTAGACTATGGCGAATCATAAATTATATTTTACACTCTCTTAACACGAAGAAGACTTGTAGAAGAAATGAGAAAGAAATCAGAAATTTGATACTCTTGATCTTTCTTGTTCTCTTGGATCTATGATCTTGATGTGTTTTTAAGGAGATATAATTATGAGTAGATAGAAACCCAAGTGAACCAATATGTCTGTTCACTTATCTCATTGAGAGACAAACTAATTCCTAAAATCACCTATTGGAAATAAAGACAAGTACCCTTTCAATTTGAAAGGTCATGATTAATTATATTTTCATTCATATTTAATTGGGTATTTGATATAATTTTCAATAGTCCCCCACATGAATGAAGAAACAAGGGATTAGAGAGTACAATGGAATAAAAGATGCATTTGAAGAGGTGTCTTTTAGACTTGAATCTTTCATAATGAAGACCTATCAGATTTACTTGGTGACGCAGTAGATATGCAATCTTTGAACTGTTCACCGTTGGTGTAAACCAAGACAATAGGCCTCACATATCTATTATTCTAATACACTGTGGTTCATACAGTTATGTTCATTTTGGTCATGAATAATTCAACATTCATGAGAGCTTTGAGAATCAAGTCATATCATTTTCATAGAAGCGACCCCCCTTCTACTCTCATATAGGTGATCACTAATTAAGAATATTCTGTCATATTCCTCTTGATAACAAGATTTAATGACATACCCTTATCACGGCTGCATACAACACACACTGATTCCTCGACATTTCTATAAATATATGGCAGAATGAAATATCTTAATTTGAATTATGTGTTATGGAGCTCTTCAATTATTGACAAGGTGTGAAATTCAAAGAAATACATCCCCTAGATGATATATATCCTTCTACATTCGTCAAAAGAAAATGATCGATAGAAACTACTAAAGAAGAGGATGAGTAGGAAAGTGGACAGCAAGTGTATGAATGCATGACAATGGGACAGTTTTAATATAAGTCAAGGGTAAGAGAATTCGAAATTACCCTAGCTATTTCCAAGGATTCAAATTTCAGTTTCGGTTTTGATTTCGGTACTTCAAATTTAAGGAAATTTCGGTTAAAATAAAGATATTTTTGAATGAAACTTTTATATAGACTAAACTAATCTATAATAAACCTATTTACAATGTAACCTCTCTAAAATTATACTTTATAATAGAATTGTGATAATTAATATGGACACATAATTAACTAGTATTGTAGTATGTTGCAAAACTAGTGTTTTTATCTATGTGTAATTACAAATGTGTTGTATATTGATAATGTGAATGTGATTTACTTTTTCTTTTCTTTTCTGTTTTTATGGTTGGAATCCAGTGGGAGGCTTGGTCATCACCCCTTTTTCACTAACAATTAGAAAATGGGACGAAGCTCCTAAGGGAGAGGGGGGGGGGGCGTAATACCAAAACTTCATATATGAAAAAGAACAAGTACAACAAAAAAAATATCAAAACTACTACATTGTGGTTCGATCCAGCTGGTTGAACTGCTTCCATTTAGTATCATTCAATACTGCTCCCAAATTTCGACTTGATTTTTCTTTAAGTCTCAGGATCTAACTAAAGAGAGTTTTTATTCATACCTCCAAAATTGGTATTTGGACAGGGGGGGGGGGCGTAATACCAAAACTTCATATATGAAAAAGAACAAGTACAACAAAAAAAATATCAAAACTACTACATTGTGGTTCGATCCAGCTGGTTGAACTGCTTCCATTTAGTATCATTCAATACTGCTCCCAAATTTCGACTTGATTTTTCTTTAAGTCTCAGGATCTAACTAAAGAGAGTTTTTATTCATACCTCCAAAATTGGTATTTGGACCTCTCACTTTTTCCAATTAATAGTTGATTTTGTCAACTCATGTCAAATTACCAATAAAGACACAAATAAGGGGAAAAAAAATCTCTTCTTATCTCTACGAACTGTAATAGTCTTCAACTTGGGAAAAATTTTCTCTTCCAATGTAAACCCTAAATTGGCGATATGTTATTTAACGTTAAAGTCAAAATTTTATGAATTTGATTTTGCCTCCGTAAAGTGATAGACTTCCTTGCTCACATAGCTGACAATTTACATGATTTATCACTGCGCTATAAAAAAAATAAAAAATAAAAGGAGAGAAAATGGGAAATACAAAGACGCTTTAGTTGATGAAGCCTTACTCATTCTAAATGCAATCAAACATGTGAACAAGCAGCGACAAAAAGCAGTACTTCAGCACGTTTATATGACAAACGCAGCAATGGGTAGTTGTCCACAAGATCTTCCCGCGCATCATCAGTGCAGAGCAATTTTATGTGGAACTATTCTATAGATATGATGAAAAATTCGACCCTCTGATATAAATCTATGGAGAATGCACTAGACTCATGGTTGATTATTGTAATTTCCTACACTATCCCATACATATCTAAAACAAAAAGACCATGCATGTTCATTTCAAGCTGCCATGGAAACAAGTAGGAGAGAATCAGTTTAGGGACAACGACACCTAAGTGCAATGAAAATAATACTTGGAAAACATATTTGTACGAGATGATGAACAAACATGGTATTGTTGCCTACGCTAACCAAGAGTTGACAATTCATTGAAAAAGTGCTAGCACCTCTGTTACTCGTATATGGAGGATGAACTTCCAAAAAAACAAAAAAATCGCTGCAATTCCAAATCTTCAAAAACTGAAGGAGATCCAACTATTGATTTTTGAAAGTATGAATAGAATCTAAAAAAACTTCATAAATGAAAATGAACAAGTACAACAAAA
This sequence comes from Rosa multiflora, assembly GCA_002564525.1. Classification (NCBI taxonomy): domain Eukaryota; kingdom Viridiplantae; phylum Streptophyta; class Magnoliopsida; order Rosales; family Rosaceae; genus Rosa; species Rosa multiflora. The sequence continues at coordinate 314,234 of BDJD01001622.1, forward strand.
AAAATATCAAAACTACTACAATGTGGTTCGATCTAGCTGGTTGAACTAGTCGTGGGCTTTGCACTCGGGCCACTTCTTCCGGTTGTGTTTCAGCAGTGATGGTCGCCATTCACCATGGGAGGTTGCTCAAGGGAAAGGGACTCCTCTTCGATGCAGACCAGCAGGCGTGTCAAAAGAAAAGGAAGTGGTCACCACGGTAGTCACTTTTCCTCCACAAAAGCTGTTGGAACTTTCATCTTTAGGAGACAAGCTTTAGAGCCTTTGAAACATGTTGTCCACTAATGGTTTTGTTATTGGGGCAGTTTGGAATCCGGATAGTGGGGCGATACAAGCACTACTAGTGCATTTGTTCTAGTCTATGCACCTGCTCAAACACATGCAGCCTTGCTAAAAGCCTGTCAGTTAGCACGAATCCATCCTGAGGATTGTAGGACGTTGAGTACCGACTCAACTATTAATTATGCTCTTCCGCCCAGTGTTCTTATTGAAACGTCAAAATACATAAAACCAGATGGGGATAGAGCGTTATCAAAGCGGTGCAGGTAACGATTTTTAAATATTCTCAATAATGTTATGTTTACGTAAAGTTAGTGAGGGCCAATTTGATTACCATTGTGGAAATGTTTTATGAAGAGATAAACAGTTGATTAACATTTTTGGAATTGGTGATTTTTTTGAATAATTGGTTTGGACGAAGTTGATAAGTAAAGAAGGGTAGAAATTGTTGTTGTGAAGAAATGATTAGTGAGGGGAGTTGGTTTTAAATATTGATTTTTGGAAGATCAGACAATCGGTTTTACTTCAAATTGTAATATGTTGATCGTATGACTGTCCCGGTGACTTTGTGAGGTCACGGACGAAGATCCGACCGTTGGATCTTCGTATAATTGTGAATTAGTGATTTGGAAGGCGATTCGTGAGAATCCGACCGTCGGATTTTCATGAAATTTTGTGGAGATGTTTATAAGGACGATTCAAGAAGATCCGACCGTTGGATCTTCGTGATAATTTTGGGGGATGATCCTATGGGAGATCCATGAGGATCCGACCGTTGGATCATCATATAATTTCGATCCGACCGTTGGATCGTCTTTATTTTTATTTATGAGTTGTTGGCTAAGTTATGATCATATTGGATTTAGGTGATTGACGGTTTTCTTTGGTGAGCGGTTTTGGCGTGTTTTGTGAAATTGAAGACGCAGCGGGATTAGAGGTGAGTAAACCTCACGTGGTTCATATTACGAACCGAGCACTTTTAATTGATTTATTTTGTCGTAATTGTGTGAAAAATATTTATGGAATAAATATTTGTTTTTAATCATATGGACTTGATCAACTACGGTCCATAGGTAAGTAAATTTTTTTAATTATACAAAATGAATTTCCTGATTTTCTTGTGTGATTTATAGTTGGTATTAGTGATTATCCCTGTGCGGATGATTACGTATATATATATTTA